>JZKD02S1428114.1:0-11098 GCA_000966675.3 Picea glauca
AAATGTTGTGTACTTGTGGATGTGTATTTCTTAGTGATCTTGTGGTTGTTATGCTCTTATCTTTATGAAATGCAAAGAACTATAATATCAGCATAAAACATTAACAAAAACTTGTCTAGGTCCATGGCTGTTGTCTCTAATGGTGACTTACTGACCATCAAACTCAACCAAACATTGTACATCTGTCATGCAAGAAAGTGAAAGAAGACTCTTTGTTAACTTAGGAACATATAAGACAAAATCTAGCTCAAGATCACTTGCAGGCGTTTGGAAAGATATGGAGCCCAATCCCTTCACAAGATATGTTGCATGATCACCCAACTCCACATGCAGTCGTCCCTCTTGCTCTTGAAACTTGCTGAAGATCTTTTTGTCATAAGTCATATGTTTGGAATCTCCACTATCCATATGTTTGGAATCTCCACTATCCACATACGATCCATCACTTGAAATTGTGTTCATGGAAAGACTTGACACCATGGTGAAGGTAATATCAAGCCTGGCAGTCAATTTGTTCACACCTGAAGCTTCTACACTTCTTGCAAACTCCTGTTGTTGCTGCTGCTTTCCCTTCCTCTTCTTCCTCTCAAGACATTGAGAAGCATAGTGACTGTGCTTGTTGCAGCTCGGACAGGAGCTTCCGCATAGGTTCAGTATGAACGTGTGAGAAGTAGTTTGAGATATTTTTGAAAAGTAATTTTCGAAAATTAATTCTATTTTGTAATTCACTTTAGTAAAAAAGTGTAAGTCTTATTTTTAGCAGTTGACTCTAAAAAGTGTACTTCATGCATGCATGACTTAGACTACGAGTAATCTCAAAAATTGATTAGGGTTTTGGTCTTTGCTAAAAGTACAAAGACATGACAAGATAGAAGGTTTATACACACATGAGTAGTTGAGAGAGAGAGAGAGAGAGACAGAGAGAGACTAGGGATTCAAGTAGAGGCAAATCTGGGCAGCAGGCAGCAATGCATACAGGTGCCGTGTACGAATAGGTCCGTATACTGGTATGTACAACTCCGTATAGACTTTCCAGCAGCCCATACAACAGTTTTATGCTGTTTTTGGTTTTTTCCATCAGGTTGTACAAGCTCAGTTTAGGGTGATTTTGATAATTGTGAAGCTGCTGGTTTTAAGCAGCTTGTGGAGGTTTCCTTGTAAGTTTTTGGAAGGAATGAAAAGCTAGTTTCGTAGGAATAATTACTTGTATAAGTGTGACTTTGTTTATGCTTCTGCTATTTGATTTCTAGCTATTGTGTGATTAATGCCATGGTCTGAAATTTATTTCTGTATTAATTAAATTCAACAATCTATTTGTTTGATTGATATCATAAGGACTTTAGTCACATAGGGCTTGGGGATTTTTACACACATACCATCCATCACTTGAAACTGTGTTTGTGGAAAGACACGACAAGCCTGGCAGTCAACTTGTTCACATTTGAAGCTTCACTTAGTGCAAACTCCTGTTGCTGCTGCTGCTTGCCCTTCCCCTTCTTCCTCTGAAGACATTGAGAAACATAGTGACGGTGCTTGTTGCAGTTGAAGCACTGTATATGACTTAAGGCTTTCTCCCCCTGACATGAAGAATCTAATTATTCCTCTTTGCTTGTCTGACCCCTCCTAGGTCCTCCTTTCCTACGTCCTCTCTCTACCTTCACGATGAAGGCTAGGTCTGGACCCTGGTACATCATCCTTGTTCATGTAACAAGTTGAGACTTGTTGTAGTCTCATCTCCTCTCCAATGAAAGCATCCCACAACTGCTCAAAGTCAGGTAACTTCCCCCGACCATAGATAACTTGGACAAAGTTGTGCCACAGGGGACTAAATCCATTTAAGAAATCCAAACTAGCTCATTATCCTAATTGTGTCCCCAATTGCAGCAATCTGATCTCTCAACTCTACTATCTTCATGGAATAGGTTGTCACTGTATCTGTCTTGCTCATGCGGATAGCGTTGAGCTTGTTCTTTAAGAGCATTGTCCTTGATACGTTTACACTCTGGTACAAGGTTATGAAGGCATCATACATCTCTTTGGTAGTCTTCTTCTCAACGATATGAGGGATTAGGTTATTCTTGATCGAATCCAACAGGATTTGCTTCATTGCCACTACCTTCTTGTTGTGTTTTTCCAGATCTTTGGGATTTGTAGGTGGCACTATCACCTTCTCCACAAAGTAACATAAGTTTGCCATTTCCAGGAGGTCTCGCAATCTTAACTTGCATGGCACAAACTTGGAGGTGTCCTTGTTATCACTTGGATCTGCACTAGGTAAACCTAAGAAACAACGATGAGTAATTAGCCCAAGGTCACCGCTAATTACTTCTCCATTTGGACTAGTGCTTTTCTAGTCACAGGGGGGTGTCTCTAGTTTTCATGCACTATCAATCACTTAGAAAAATCTGCATGTTTAATATAAAATATTAGTGCATTAAATTATTGTCCTTGATATGACACAACCAAGGACACAAAGAAAGTTTATAATTAAATAATATGAGAGAATTCTAATTCACACAACTCAATAAGAAAGACGGAAAGAAGATGAGTGTACACTTTAAAGTTTAAGTGATTGATACGTATTGATGTTTTGGTAGCTGCGGGAGGATCTTTCCCTCCTAGATGACCTTTCTTAGATGCGGAGAAGATTCCGGAAGCAAGAGATCCATTGGACAGATGTTGAAATACCCTAGAAGAGAAGTTGGCCTAGAAGAATAAAGTATAATGAAAACACACCTTCCCAGAAGAGAAGTCAGCCTAGCTAGAAGGACAAGAAGACTATAAATAAGGAGGCGCCTTAGCTCATTTGTTCACTCACTCACACTCTCCCAGTTACACAGAAGCAAGGCGCAAGTTTAGAGGAGGTGACGCAGTAGATGCAGCTGCACAATTTATTCTTGTTCAGTCTTTTTGGTATATCTCTCTTGTGCGCTACTCCTTGAGGAGGTGTGCTACCTTTGTATGGTGCCGTTGCTGCAACTGGGGTGGTATTTCTGGTTAAACTAGCACTTGTGCTAGGGTTTATCCGATTGGACTTGCTTTGTGAACAAAATCTATCTAAGAAAGGTTGTTGGGTTTATCCCCCATTTGGGGTTTTCCCAGGATAAAACTCTTGTGTTCTTTTCTGTCTCTTGTTTATGTTGCTACTACTCAGTACATGATATATATGTTAATGGTAACGAAGTAAAAGAACACTAGTAACACTAATGCTCTGTAAATAAGGAAAATCCAACATGGTATTAGAGCTTGTTACCTTCATAACAGTTTAACCATTGGAAGGAGGATCGGTACAACGACACCTTGCAGCACCCTGCAACTGCATTACCTTGTCAAGCTCGTTGAGCACTTTCCCAAGGACGTTGGGGATAATTCTTGTACAGAGCAGTGCACCCTACTCTAGCACAAACCCTGAAACCCTAAACGTATAGTTTGGTGAAGTTTGAAGATTTGAGTTTTTCAAGGGCTAGGTTTCTATCAATGAAAAAGGTCTACCAGTATGAGAGTAGAAGACAGATTGGATGGCGCAGATAACTTCAGATCCTGGAAGCACAGATTTTTTCCTCATTCTAGAAGAGAATGATCTATTAGATCACATAATGAAATATCTTCTAGAACCTGAAGATGAAGAAGCAAAAGCAAAGTTCAAGAAGAATGAGGTCAAGGCCAAGAGGATCTTGACAGATTCAATCAAGGATCACATGATACCCAATGTACCAGAACTGAAGACACCGAAGGAGATGTTTGATGCCCTAACCAGACTTTATGAAAGTAAGAATACCGGTCGAAAGCTTACTTTAAGGCATCAACTCAGAAACGTGACAATGAACAAGTAAAAAACAATGGTCAACTATTTTATGAAGATCTCGCAGGTCAAGGATCATATAGCAGCTATTGGAGACCCGGTAGAAGACACTGAACTTGTGACCACCACACTCAATGGATTCCCTCCCTCATGGGACCCATTTGTCCAAGGAATTTGCGCAAGGAGATCGCCCAAGTTTGACAAGTTATGGTCAGATTGCACTCGAGGAATCTAGGCTGATATCCAAGACACAAAAGACTAATGAGGATGAAAATCAAGCACTTGCGGCCCAAGTGAAGAAGAGAAAGAAAAGGGAAGAAGGCAGCCCGAAGAAGTCTAAGAGACCTCGTTACAAGAAGGATGCGTCAAAGATCAAATGCTACAGTTGCCAGAAGCTGGGACATTATGCCTCTCAATGTCGAGATAGAAATGAAAAAGAGAAGAAGAAACACCATGCACATACATCAGATGTCGAAGAGCACTCAAAGGGATCAACGGATGAAGAATTTGTCTTTTAGACAATGGTGTTTTCATATGAACGATAGAAGGAAACTCAAGCAGGACAACAACACCAGACTCCAGGTTTGCATATCAGGTTTGATATTTTATATTGTTGTTGCTTAAGAAAGTATTGTACCTAGGATAGCAGTCTTTACAGCTTTATTATTTGCTATTGCTATCAAATGTTTAGGTACACCTGAATACTGTTGATACGATTATCATTAAGAAAATATTCATTGTTAATGATATACTTGTCTGCAAGATGAAATTGATCTCCTCTAGGAAATGTTCTTGATTACTAACGATTCCATGAAGGTTACCATGGAAATGTTGTTCTTGTCTCTTGTTCTGGGCAGGTCACAGGTGATAGCTCTGAGAAGGAGCTATGATGACGGTTGCAGGAGGCAACGATTTAGATAGTCTCTAGCCGAGACATAGAACTGTGTACACGAATGTACACACCCATGTGAAGAAGAAGACAAAGAAGAGTATCTCTTATGGAGATTGACTGTGAGGAGCAGAAGGCTCCAAAGATGAACGTATAGTTAATTTGACCACTCTTCATATCATCAGGAAGACTCAGTAGTGCCAGAAGGGCCTACCTAGAAACGATGCAGTAAACAATCACGTTCTCGTGATATCTTGCATAATGCAAAGGAGATACAAATACATGAATTTTATAAGCCATACTATGAAGAGAGGCAGATGACTCCACCAGTGGTGAGGCAGGCGGCCCCACCAACTACCAACTCAGAAGGAGCTAGATTTCAGAGGGAGTCAACCCTTAGGATCCAGTAGTCAGGAGCAACCTCCTAGCACAGTCCATAGGAGATCAGACTTCAGAAGAAGTCAATAGATATAGCGGAAGCAGGTGGCTCCGGAGATCGTATAGACTTAGAGGGAGTCAAGCTTCAGAGGGAGCATGCGGATTCAGATTTGAGTCTGATCTCAGAGAGTGTCAGTGGCTTAGAGACTTTCATTCAGAAAGTATTCCATCTCAGATTCAGATAGGAGAGAGAGACGTCTTCCAGGACTGACAGACAGGTGCCATGAGTTGAGGAGGCTAGATTGAAGCTTCAGAGGCTTCTAGGAGATTTGAGATCTCCTGGGAGGATTCCCTTGGCTCGATAGAACTTGCTGCAGTGACAGAGGAGGCAGCCAATCAAAAGGATCGGGATATAGATTTTACCTCAGTTCTAGAAACCACACATGTTTTCCAACTATGTGGCGTTGATGAGCAACGTCATTGATTCAGAGCCTTCCACCATTGAAGAAGCTACTGATAAGTAGGAATGGAAGGATGCCATGATGGAGGAGTATCAGTCCATCATGAAGAATGATGTGTGAGAAGTGATTCCGAGACCAGAAGGGAAGTCGGTAGTGACTTCCAAGTTGATCTACAAGATCAAGCATGATGCAGATGGCAGCATAGAGATGTACAAAGCTTGATTTTTGGTTTGAGGATTCTCCCAACAAGAGGGATAAGATTATGACGAGAGTCCGAGACACTTGCTCCGGTAGCCAGAAGAAGTGTACATAGAACAACCACAAGATACATGAGAAGGAGTCTCATGTCTACAGATTGTAGAAGGCTTTGTACGAGCCTAAGCAGGCACCAAGGGCATGCTATGCCAGATCAGACAGTTATTTGATGGTTTCCCATTGATCATACATGTGGATGACTTGTTTCTGATAGAAGATGAGAATCTCATAGTTGGGTGCAAGAGGGAGCTCACTTCAGAGTTTGAGATTTTCCTTAGCCAAGGAAAATATACTGTTGAGATTTTATAGAGATTCAGGATGATGGACTGCAAGTCCATGACCAGGCCCATGATGATAAATCTGAAGCTCTTGAGTGACAAATCTTCAGATTTGGTGGATCCCACGATGTACAGATAGTTGATTGAATCCTTGATGTACCTGGTTAACACCAGGCCAGACATATACTTTGCAGTGAATACCTTGATTCAACACATCGTTGAGCCTAGACAGGTACATTGGATTGGAACAAAGCATATGTTGAGGTACCTTCATGGTACGGTTGGATATGGATTAAGATATGTCTCGGTGGAGATGTGAAGCTGCAGGAATATACAGACTTTGACTGGGCAGGGAGTGCAGTGGATCGGAAGACTACTTCCAGATGCTGCTCTAGTATGGGATCAGGCATGATCTCATGGTTGAACAGGAAGCAGACATCAATGGCACTCCGTACTTCAGAAGAAGACTATATCGCAGCAAGCGTGGAAGGCCGTGAAGTAGTGTGGCTCCGAAAGTTTCTAGTTGGGATATTTGATCTAGAATTGGAGCCAACTTTGATACATTGTGACAATCAAAGTTGAGTGAAGCTTACCAAGAACCCTGTATTCCATCACAGGTCTAAGCATGTAGAGATCAAATATCATTACATCCGGGACATGGTGCATAGAGGAGCTGTGGAACTTCAGTACATATCCACGGACGAGCAGATAACAAACATTCTCACTAAGCTCTTATCAAAGAGTGAAGTATGAGTACTTCAGGGACAAGCTTGGCGTGTTGCCGAATGTCCACCCTCGTTAAGAGGGAGGTGTGCTGTTTCTTCTTGTGCCGTCTAACCCCTCTGGCCAAGGGTTCCCTGGATCAGTCATGTGAGGTGATTGAGGGGGCAATGCACTGTCGGACCTTTTGAGAGAAGAAACACCACACGCATAGTCGTAAGACTATGGCGGAGACCGTGTGTCTCCGAAAAGTAGCTGTGTACTACTTCGATGGATGTGTTCCACTGGTGGAGCCTATGTGACTCCGGACGGTAACTGTGTGCTACTTTGGTGGATGTGTTCCACTGGCGGAGGCTGTGTGACTTCGGGCAGTAGCTGTGTGCTACTTCGATGGACGTGTTCCACTGACGGAGGCTGTGTGACTCTGGATAGTAGTTGTGTGCTACTTCGGTGGATGTGTTCCACTGGTGGAGGCTGTGTGACTTCGGATAGTAGCTGTGTGCTACCTCGATGGATGTGTTCCACTGGCGGAGGCTGTGTGTCTCTGGACAGTAGCTGTGTGCTACTACAATGGATGTGTTCTAGATTGCAGAGTAGTCAGTGGACTACCTAATGAAGACATCGTGAAAGATGCCTCCCTAGCTAAGAGGGAGTGTCGATGTTTTGGTCGTTGCGGGAGGATCTTTACCTCCTTGATGACCTTTCTTAGATGCGGAGAAGATTCCAGAATTAAGAGATCCATTGGACAAATGTTGAAATACCCTAGAAGAGAAGTCGTCCCAGAAGAATAAAGTATAATGAAAAGACACCTTCCCAGAAGAGAAGTCGGACCAACTAGAAGGACAAGAAGACTATAAATAAGGAGGTGCCTTAGCTCATTTGTTCACTCACTCACACTCTCCCATCTACACAAAAGCAAGGCACAAGTTTAGAGGAGGTGACGCAGTAGCTGCAGTTGCACAATTTATTCTTGTTCAGTCTTTTTGGTATCTCTCTTCTGAGCTACTCCTTGAGGAGGTGCACCACCTTTGTATGGTGCTGCTTCTGCAACTAGGGTGGTATTTTTGGTTAAGCTAGCACTTGTGCTAGGGTTTATTTGATAGGACTTGCTTTGTGAACGAAATCTATCTAAGAAAGGTTGCTGGGTTTTTCTCCCATTTGGGGTTTTCCCAGGATAAATCTCGTGTTCTTTTCTGTCTCTTGTTTATGTTGCTACTGCTCAATACATGATATATATGTTAGTGGTAACGAAATGAAAGAACACTAGTAACACTAATGCTTTGTAAATAAGGAAAATCCAACAATACGATCGAAGTAAAGGCACTTAGGCCACCCACACCATTGCACAAAGCAAGATTATTGAACCATCGAATTTGAAGAGCTGTGCAAAAACTGATTAGTCAAACTCTATCACTATATTAGTCAAAAGATTGTTTGCATGATAGAGACAAAATACAAGACTGGCTGCAATAGTATGCACTACATAGAGTGTAGGCAGCAAGAAAAGAGAGAGATGGAAGAAAAAAGGTTTGCTGCTCACTGAAAAAACTCTACTGAAATAATGCCATTCGTCCCTCTCTTATAACACTCCAATTTCCCAAAAGTTGGCAGCCTGCTCATGCAATACGTGACTACTGTTAAATGGCTGTTTTAAATAAAGAAAACTATTGTAAATGCTTAGATAACAACCACTAATAGTGCTCCAATGCTCACTAAAAAGGTGGTTGACCTTCTCCATTAATAAGCTTACTCACGCAATCGCCTTGAATTCTATTATTAATTCATGAGATGTTGACTTATCTCAAGATAATTAGGTTGCCTCCATGAATAAATTATTCTAAAATAATAAATTTCCCTCTCCTATGCAAACTCATCCATGAAATTGCCTTGGCCAATAATCATCTCCCATAATAAATTTCCATCTCCCAGTTTTTCAAAGTTAGCAAAAAGGAATCAATTGACCTAGGTGCCCTCCTTTTCCGAAATAAATGATGAGTCATCCTCTGCAAATAGAATTGGACTATGGAGTCATGAGAAATCAATTTTAGCAAACTTGCCAAATACACTCAAAGAAGATGCTTAGGGTTTTCTTTATGAGTTAAGGTTGGAATGGTTGCCACATGTCACCTTGAAAAGCTTCCACTTGCTCAATCCACATCATTTCCCAACTGCTCACTAGAACCAAGAGTATGGCTCCCCCACCTGCTAAATATAGACATGCCAAAAATAGCGGTCCGACTCCTAAAAAATAGGAAAGATGAAAAATGAAGGGAACTGTTATGAGATAACTTCCAAATATAGCACACCTAAAAATAGGCACTACTAAAAATAACAGTATCTTGCATGTCAATGAAATTAGTCTCATTAGATTCGATTTTCTGTAAGAAATCTAGATATATGTTTAGAATCGTCATACGAGCCTCGAAACCTTAATTGCTAAAAATACTAGTGTCTCGCATGTCACTCGGAAAAAGCTCATCGACATCGTGAGCTCGCAAGGATCTCAAATATGTGATCAACTCTGACACGTGGACCTTTGAATTTGGGCTCCTAGGAAATAGGAAAACTTCTAAAAATAGCAACTCTTTTCAAAACTGATGAACATGCCCCTGAAATGCTTCTGATCTCTATGAAACTTGATGTACCCGTCACTGACTACCAACATGATGGAAGCTAGCTGTATCTTTACCTCTAGTTGCACAGGGAAATTTGGGGGCTAACAATCCTCCGAAAGGGGACTCTCTCACATACTAGAAATGGCCATTACTGCAGCTTCATTGAACAAGCTTCAATCTCCACTCACAGAATCAATTAAGGTTTCACACCCCACAACCCTTCTCAGGTCCATGTGTTGATCATTTGCACAGATATGCTTTGGTCACTGAAGCTTGGACATATAGCGTATGGAAACCTTCTGGCAACTTTTTACTCCATAGAGCTTGCCTCTCCATACACAGAATCTGGAAGATTTCAAAAACTGGGTTTTGATACCATTGTTAGATTTTTTCAAAGCATGGTAAACAAATTTTTCACTCAAAGAATTCCTACAAGAAACTAAACAGTGGAAAACTTAAAGCTACATAAAACTACACTCTTTAATTATTGCTAGAATCTATTAACACATATTGTAGAAAATATACGATGGAAACACAATAAATTGACTGTCAAAACTTGTTATTGCTTTTCATTACTTTAGAAAATGAAAATCTGCTACGAGAAAACAATGAACTGCTAATTGTTGAACTAGAAACTAAATGAATAAAACCTATACCCATGTCTTCTCCTTTATAGACTAGAAGGTACAATGAATCTGGACACATTCACAACAACACCTTAATTGGAAATATTAAACCTTAACCCTAAAGCGCCTTCCTTGCATGGATGGATGAGCCTAAGTGAAGTGCGCCTCTACTAGAGATGAACTGAGGCATGCAAGCACATCCTCCAAAAGATCTGTGCCCTAACTCAGACTGGAATCCACATGCCTTGGTTAACTAGGAAATTGCATCCTCTAATTGTACATGCAAATACTAACTAAAGCAAAACCAAAATAGAATTGAATCGCTAAATATAAATGACATCTAAAATGGAACTAAATGGAGGATGGTGCATGCATGCAACCTCTCTCTCTCTCTCGATAATTGCTCTTGCACCTCATTAATGCTGTATGGAATCGCTGAAGGGGCGTTGTACAGAGCTGCTGTATTGCTTTAGAGGACTTTGCTGAAGGAGGGTACCTCGCTATTGTACAAATCTGCACACGTCACACATGCCTTCTCTGTATGCACCTAGGTCTCCCTTACTCGTTGCCATTAGAGACACTTCGCTATACACTTTCTGAGGTAATACAAATCAAACACCTTTTGTCCTTATAATTAAAGGTTGTGTCTTTTATTTATTTATTTTTATTAATTCTTCATTGGTTATTTAATATTTATTATTATTTTTATCTATTTCCTATCTTTATTTTATGTATATAAAATTGCCTCTCCCTTCAAAATTGCTTTGTCCCCGAAGCAAGGGAAGTGAGGGATGTTGTTGGTGGAAGTATTGAGGATAATAACTTCTTTTATTTTATATGCTCTTATTAAGCTTATATTTGTATGCAAGTTCAAACAACTCTTTGTTTAGAAATCCTCTAGTAGCGATCTTCTGATTTAAACTTGGATATATGCCATCAAAGACACACGAAGCACTATAGAAGACCATTGGTTTTAGTTCTGTAGTATCCTTTGCCAAAAACTTCACATCCCTACACCAAAAGCCTATTGAAGCACTTTTTGATATGAAAAATTCCTCTGTCACCTGATCAAAT
>JZKD02S1428125.1:0-11098 GCA_000966675.3 Picea glauca
GAAAATACTTTCTGAGAGTAGAAGAAATGGTAAATGCAATGAAGGCACTTGGTGAAACAATTGGGGAACCTTCTTTAGTTCATAAAATCTTGAGATCTCTCCCAAATAGGTTCAATCCAAAGGTCTCTGCTATAGAAGAACGTAATCATCTAAAAACCTTGTCTCTTGATCAACTTCTAGGAACATTGACTGCATATGAGATGAGGATAGTTACAGATAAACCCACCTCTAGAGAAGCATCATTTAAAGAAGATAAGAATGAAGATTCTGAGCCCGATGAAATTGAAGAAAATTTTGTGAAAATACTAAAGAAAGGATCAGGCAAGTACCAAGGTAAGCTTCCCTTCAAATTTTTCAACTGTGGTAAGATAGTTCATTTTGCAAATAAATGTCCACACAAGAAACATGATCAGAACTATGAAGGTGAAGAGAAGCACAAATCCAGGAGATTTGATAAAAAGAAAAGTTTATGTGTAAACAATGATGACTCCTCAGAAGAAACCGATACTGACTCATTCTCCAAGGGAAGAATGGGATCGACGGGTAGAAACGGATCGACCACTTTGGTGTCACTCTCTAACAGGAGAGTGGGATCAACCAAGGATGAAAAGAGATTGACCACTTTGGTGTCACTCTTTTGATGAAGAGAGGGGCTGATCGATGATGGAACTAGATCAACTACTTGGGTTCATGGTTCAATCGAGGAGGAAACTAGATTGACCACCTGATCAACTGGACTGATCGGGGATGTAACCGGATTGACTAGTCCATCAACCAATGATGGGTCAGAGGAAATCTTACGATAACCTTTTGGATGTTGAATTTTTTCCAAAAGCGGAGAAGCCTCATCCATGCGAGGACAAAGGTGAGAGTAATGATTACCTTTACATAACATGCAAGGAACTTGACAGTTTGCTTCTTCTTACCAACTTGAACATCACTAGTGGACAGGGTATCATCGACATGACCGGCAGAGGCCGATGATGTGGAGGACCACATTTCTAAGACCTGGGTAAGACCGGGGAAATCCCTCAAAAAGTGGTCACCCTTACAAAGGCTACAAGGGAATTTGGGTTTTGGATTCTTCATTTTAATCTTGTTGACCTCATCAACACTCCCAGTACTATTTACAGTAACTAGTTTCTTAGAGCCAACATCTGATGTTGTTGGGGCCTTTGTCCTTTTTGGGTTCTTCTTCTTCTTCTCTTTTCGTTTCTTCTTCTTCTGATCAATATGGCTACTTGTTTTAGAGCTTTCATGAGGTGAAGAAGGAGAAATTGAAGGAGACTTGATGGGCGAAGAAGGTGAAAAGTTGACATGAGGTTGATGTGTGGGTGATGTATTGACATCCAAAGTATTAGGTGCAACTGAAACATTGAGAGGATTCGAGATCACCGGAGTGGGGAATAACCAAACTGGTAATCCAATAGTGAGTCCTGGAAGACTTAGTGTGGCAACATATGGGGGACAAAAGTTTCCAAATGAAGGAAAGGTATAAGGTTCCCAGATGAAGGGGTTCCTCCATTGGTACTCCCAGGATTCGATGCCATTAACACTAACTCGACCTAAGGTCCACTAAGTAAAACAAAAAACACACGCTAACAATCTGAGAAGCAATCAATCAAACAAACCTTACCACGATGAAACCACTAGTTGGTGATGAAATCCAACATCGTGAGATCAAAATAGGAAGGGCCAAGGATAGAGCGGGTGGATCAGTTACGTTGGTGACCTGCTTAATGGACTTACGCCTTGGTGCAAGCTTCCACGCAGTAATTGTGGATTTACCCTCCAAGGAGCTCGAGTGAGTTTGACCAACGTCTGTTCCAGGTACAGTGAGACTTCCCTTCACCGTCACCTTGTGTGAGACCCTAAATATTATGGCTACTAAGGTCACCAACTCATAGTCAGCCCCAGGGCAGGTACATTCGACAGTCCAATCAGAACGTATGGGCAAGATAACAAGTCTGAAATGAACTTGAGAGGCTTCCACTCAACATTGTGGGTATACCTTCCAGTGACTCCCAATATATGATCCGACCACTACAAACAGTTGAACCACGGAGGGATAATCTACGTAACTCACCTGAATGCAACCTCGTGTGTAACCCCTATGTGAGAGGGGGATCCCAAGCAGACTAATACGACAATTGGATTTTACTCTCCCTACCACAAGATACTAAGTTTGTTTGATATCTTTGGAAAGTTATCCTTTCAACCTATTCCAAAGCCCTACACCTTAAACTAATGNGATCAACTACTTGGGTTCATGGTTCAATCGAGGAGGAAACTAGATTGACCACCTGATCAACTGGACTGATCGGGGATGTAACCGGATTGACTAGTCCATCAACCAATGATGGGTCGGAGGAAATCTTACGATAACCTTTTGGAAGTTGAAGTTTTTCCAAAAGAGGAGAAGCCTCATCCATGCGAGGACAAAGGTGAGAGTAATGATTACCTTTACATAACATGCAAGGGAACTTGACAGTTTGCTTCTTCTTACCAACTTGAACATCACTAGTGGATGGGGTATCATCAACATGACCGGCAGAGGTCGATGATGTGGAGGACCACATTTCTAAGACCTGGGTAAGACCGGGGAAATCCCTCAAAAAGTGGCCACCCTTACAAAGGCTACAAGGGAATTTGGGTTTTGGATTCTTCATTTTAATCTTGTTGACCTCGTCAACACTCCCAGTACTATTTACAGTAACTAGTTTCTTAGAGCCAACATCTGATGTTGTTGGGGACTTTGTCCTTTTTGGGTTCTTCTTCTTCTTCTCTTTTCGTTTCTTCTTCTTTTGATCAATATGGCTACTTGCAGATCTTTCATGAGGTGAAGAAGGAGAAATTGAAGGAGACTTGATGGGCGAAGAAGGTGAAAAGTTGACATGAGGTTTATGTGTGGGTGATGTATTGACATCCAAAGTATTAGGTGCAACTGAAACATTGAGAGGATTCGAGATCACCGGAGTGGGGAGTAACCAAACTGGTAATCCAATAGTGAGTCCTGGAAGACTTAGTGTGGAAACATATGGGGGACAAAAGTTTCCAAATGAAGGAAAGGTATAAGGTTCCCAGATGAAGGGGTTCCTCCATTGGTACTACCAGGATTCGATGCCATTAACACTAACTCGACCTAAGGTCCACTAAGTAAAAAAAAAAACACACGCTAACAATCTGAGAAGCAATCAATCAAACAAACCTTCCCACAATGAAACCACTAGTTGGTGATGAAATCCAACATCATGAGATCAAAATAGGAAGGGCCAGGGATAGAGCGGGTGGATCAGTTACGTTGGTGACCTTAACGGACTTACGCCTTGGTGCAAGCTTCCACGCAGTAATTGTGGATTTACCCTCCAAGGAGCCCGAGTGAGTTTGACCAACATTTGTTCCAGGTACAGTGAAACTTCCCTTCACCGTCACCTTGTGTGAGACCCTAAATATTATGGCTACTAAGGTCACCAACTCATAGTCAGCCCCAGGGCAGGTACATTTGACAGTCCAATCAGAACATATGGGCAAGATAACAAGTCTGAAATCAACTTGAGAGGCTTCCACTCAACATTGTGGGTATACCTTCCAGTGACTCCCAATATATGATCCGACCACTACAAACAGTTGAACCACGGAGGGATAATCTCCGTAACTCACCTGAATGCAACCTCGTGTGTAACCCCTGTGTGAGAGGGGGATCCCAAGAAGACTAATACGACAATTGGATTTTACTCTCCCTACCACAAGATACTAAGTTTGTTTGATATCTTTGGAAAGTTATCCTTTCAACCTATTCCAAAGCCCTACACCTTAAACTAATGTAGGTTTGCTAACAAAGATGTAAAAAGTCTGATAAATTTTAGTTAAGCGTTGATTTTAATGGTTGTTGTTTACTCAAACGGTGTATGGAAGTGAAACTGATGGAATGATGACTCAATTCCCAAAAATATTCATGAAATATGATAAGCAATCATTTCTTTTCAATGAATACCTATTTAAGGGAAAGAGGAAGAGTCGTTTTCACTATCAAACACTTGATAAGGAATGCCCTCAATAAATTTTGTTTTCAATCAAATCCAATGATGCTACAACATTTCAGAAATGAAAACTAATCATTAAGATGTTCTTTTTTCATTTTCATGAGAATGATAATCAATTCAATGAAAATTTTCTCTTGCCAACTACCCTTTCAGATCAAGGAGATTGAGACAAGAATATGCAGATTTCGCACAAACAGCACACCCTTTTGCAATCAAACAAGAGAAAGAAAATAAAAAACGCAAAAGGAAGGAGAAAGAGATTGGATCATATGACCTCAAAAAACCAAATGAGAAGAGTTACAAACTTCAAATGTCCTTCACTAGAGTTCCCACTCAATCGGACAGGAGAGAAGAAAGCAAGGGATTGATTCCAAGCTCTCGACAACAAAAACTCAAAAATAATGAAGAAGGGCATAAAAACTGAACAACAAGGTGTTTTCTTCTCAAGATGAAGGATGTCAAAGGTCAAGGGAAGAAGCATTGAATCTCAAAGCATCTCAACAAGTAAGAAACAGGGTTTTTAACCTCAAAAATGCAATTTTTTGAAGGGATTTTGTGAAAATAGGGGTTGGCGCTCTGGTGTAAGGGACACTTGGGAGTTATAAAGCTCTTTCCAACACTCTAATGGAGTGCTGGCACCCTGCTAACAAGGCAGGGGAGCGCTGGTGCCCAACAACTCACAAAAATGTCCAAAAAACCTTAAAATTCAGTCAAATTTTGACAAACAAGCTGAGTGTGATGGAGTGAAGAGTCGATCAGCAAGTGAAATCAGATAAATGGAGTGAACAAGGTCTAAAAAAAATTATATAAGACAAGGTCTTATGAGGAAAAATCAAAACTAAAAGTTTGGTCGTTCCCCAGCAGAGTTGCCAGTTTCTGTTGTAGGAACATCTCCCTGCGGACAAGTAGATTGCCTCAAAGAGCTAGACCCTAAACTCTAAGACAGAAAGTGATTAACGTGGACACTAAATTCCTTTCAAATCTATACAAACTAATGCATGAGGAGGAAGGAGAATAGAAGTACCTCTTTATCGATGTTTGTCCCTGCACGCTCCGAGTTGAGCTCCAATCTCTCGCTCCTCGATGAGTCCTGTAGACAAACAAAGTATGACCGCTTCCTACTCTATTGATATTAGATTGAAAATAGATCTATCTATCAACGATAAGTTTATGTAAGATCAGACACAAACTAGAAAGAAACAGGCCAAGCATGTCATATTAATGAGAATAACGATAGCAGTACTTACAATCGTAGATGTGAATGTGACAGCTTCGTCAAGTCCCCTTTGTCTAACCCTTGCTCGAAAGATCCACAACCTGGATGATAGCAGCTTCATTGATCACTCTCCTTCAACTGGCTATGTGTTTCCTATGAGATCATGGGTTTCATGCTAGCAATTCTTCCCCTTTTTCACCATCATAGAGCCTGCTTATATAGGTTAAGAAAGGCTTAACCTCTTGAGTTATCTTTAGAACAAGTTGAGGAACTTTCTCCTTGGATCAGGGATCTCTTGATGGAACCAAGAATTTGAGTGCAACTGCCTTCTAAACTCAAAATATCCTCCCCTTATTCTCCTCAACGAGCTAACCACTGCCTCAAATTAGATAGCACTCCCTCAAAAGGGGTATCAGGGCGCTATAACGCTCCCTAGGAGGCTCAAGGGGAGTGCCAGCGCTCTAAGGATGGGCAGTGCTCCCTCAGAGAAGTGGATTGTTGTTATAATGCTCCCCAGTTGTTTATGGGGGAGCGCCAGTGCTCCTAAGGATGCCATAGGGGAGCACTCTCCTTCAAAACCCTATTTTAAGGGCTCCTTTCAGGTGATAAGAGTTCCTTGACTTCAGTTAACCATTTCGCCTCCTCCAAATCAAGTGTATGAGATGTTTTAAGTTCCTCCTTAGTGTTTTTATTATGGAAGTATGCTTGAACAAAATTTGTGACACTTGTGAACAACTTGCGACACTTGTGAAAGTTGCAAGGAACATGCGACACTTACGACAGTTGAGAGGAACATGCGACACTTATCCAGTTGAGTAATATTGATGTGTAACAAAATTCTCCCCAAAGCATGAAGTTAGAAGATGAGAACTAATAACTGAAATGATTTGTAGACTTTCAAGCAAGGGTATAGACTCAGAGAACCTGACGGAAGCTTCACACAAACATCCAACAAATATTATGACATGTTTCAAAACCCAAGGTAGGCATACCTATGCTTGGGTGATCAAGACTTGCAAGATATGGCTGCCATAAAATACACTGCAGATCCATAATTGTATTGATAAGAAGGTATAGCCACCGAAGATACAATGTGGATCTATACTCTAACGACTGAGACTGATCGTAGCCATGAAGAATACATAATGGATCTACGATATGACAAAACATAGCCACGACCAATACAAAGTGGATCTATGTAATAGTGTATGTGTTATTTGTCCAATGGAAACTCCTTCGCAACCTGGGAAAAGCATATTTCAAGGTGGTCACTCAACCTAGGGTCTTCTTACCAATCCCAATATGGTATGAATCTAACCATGTGAATAGATGTCCTGATGTCGAACATGGCAGAAACCACTTGATTACCAGTCAATGGTGTGAAACATTAACAAGTGCGAGGGAGATCACCATTAATGTCAATGATTCCCAAGTTACTCTAGTACATTCCAGCTAATGTGAATAGATGAGTTGAGTTTGAACACCCGTGGAATCATCCGATCAGAGGTCAATGATGTAAACCCACTGTCGAATGTGAGGAGGCCTGCCATTGAGGCATGCGGGTCCCAAAGTACTAACTGGTTTCCAAGCCTGATTCTCAGATAATGTGTTGAAGTCGACAGGAATAAAATCGTCGAGGGAGGGCCTTGATGTATCCCCCATCAACGACATGAAATGAACATAGAGATGTAATTGGTAGATAAAATGGACATGGACTGACACGGGTTTTGAGGCAAGATATTTGGGATGGCTGACTCTAGAGGCGGATACTTCCCTTGAACACTAAGGCACAACAAAAAAACATGACATGGACCAAAACTATGCAGTGGATACTGTGACTTGCGTTGGGTGACCCAAAGGAGTTAAAATAACTCAAAGGATTGGCTCAGTCCAAAGGTTCAGCAGATTATGATGCATGAAAATGACAAAGTGCCATGTTCAAGGGTGACTCTAAGAATTGTTGGATAATATTCTCAAGAGACTGCTTGGCTTGCTCCTTTCAATTTTTTCCCCCATCCAGATAGACAAGTACCTCTTTTTGATTTAATGAGCTCGAGGAGGATAACACATGCTCGATATAACTCACCTTCGGTAAGTTCCTCTTCCTTTGTTTAATGAACCGGAAGAAGTAAGGGATCAGTCCCATATGGGCCTGTCGATGTGTATTTTAATGAGTCCAAGGACAGAAAACTCGAAGGTTTTTCGAGATTATAGAGTTTGGAAAAACACTTAAAAGAGAACTCTCTCAGTTCCTTTTTCATACAGTAGTATAACGAGATCGAAAAAGAGATAAACTATCGCTCGAAAGACGCCCTTTCCAACCTTTTAATGAGCGTGAAAGGAAGCAAGATCACTCGAAAATCTTTTCATATTTAGAGAGTCTGAAAAGAGCTTAAAGGAGACTCCAGGGGGTGCATTTTTCATGTATCCATACAGGTCTGAAAAAGAGATAAAAGTCTACCCGGTTGCATTCTCATGTATTTACGAGCATGAGAAAGAACAAAGACTAAGCTCGATATGCCCCCAGCATGAAAGCTAGTGGCTTAACTCCAGAATGATCATCAAAGACTGGGAGAGGTGATTGTTTCATTTTTTAACAAGCTTGACACAGGAAAAGAACTATGCTCATGGTTCCAAGTTCGATCCCCAGATTGTTGTTTCATTTTTTAACGAGCTTGCTACAGAGAAGAAAACTATGCTCAAAGCCTCTATTTCATTTTTTAACGAGCTTGCCACAGAGAAGAGAAACTATGCTTGTTACCTCTATTTCATTTTTTAATGAGCTTGCCATCGAGAAGAGAAACTATGCTCGTGGTTTCTTCCTTGATCATGGCTTCCAAGAGGATGACTCTCTGGAAGGATACCATATCAAGGGACAAAACTCGATCATGGCTTCCAAGAGATCTTCGTCAGATGGAAGACAATCACTCTGGAAGGAACACATGTTGAGGGTCATGATAGGAGTAAGGAGATCGAGCTCCAATAATCCTACTGAAGAGATCACCATGTCAACTACCAGATCCAAATCGTCAGAAGTTGAAGTCATGGGAGACAACACCACATAATTGACATGCGGCAGGGGTGATACTGTCTGCATATAGGAACCACTTAGGGAGGTAACCCAGTCAGGGCCGATGAATGAAAGTTGATCAATAGTCACAATTCTTCCATCATGAGGGAATGATATCACACGGAAAAGGGTGGATACAAGAGCTTTCATAGCATAGAAATAATCNCCTTCAAAACCCTGTTTTAAGGGCTCCTTTCAGGTGATAAGAGTTCCTTGACTTCAGTTAACCATTTCCCCTCCTCCAAATCAAGTGTATGAGATGTTTTAAGTGCCTCCTTAGTTTTGTTATTATGGAAGTATGCTTGAACAAAATTTGCGACACTTGTGAACAACTTGCGACACTTGTGAAAGTTGCAAGGAACATGCGACACTTACGACAGTTGAGAGGAACATGCGACACTTATCCAGTTGAGTAATATTGATGTGTAACAAAATTCTCCCCAAAGCATGAAGTTAGAAGATGAGAACTAATAACTGAAATGATTTGTAGACTTTCAAGCAAGGGTATAGACTCAGAGAACCTGACGGAAGCTTCACACAAACATCCAACAAATATTATGACATGTTTCAAAACCCAAGGTAGGCATACCTATGCTTGGATGATCAAGAATTGCAAGATATGGCTGCCATAAAATACACTACGGATCCATAATTGTATTGATAAGAAGGTATAGCCACCGAAGATACAATGTGGATCTATACTCTAACGACTGAGACTGATCGTAGCCATGAAGAATACATAGTGGATCTACGAGATGACAAAACATAGCCACGACCAATACAAAGTGGATCTATGTAATAGTGTATGTGTTATTTGTCCAATGGAAACTCCTTCGCAACCTGGGAAAAGCATATGTCAAGGTGGTCACTCAACCTAGGGTCTTCTTACCAATCCCAATATGGTATGAATCTAACCATGTGAATAGATGTCCTGATGTCGAACATGGCAGAAACCACTTGATTACTAGTCAATGGTGTGAACCATTAACAAGTGCGAGGGAGATCACCATTAATGTCAATGATTCCCAAGGTACTCTAGTACATTCCAGCTAATGTGAATAGATGAGTTGAGTTTGAACACCCGTGGAATCATCCGATCAGAGGTCAATGATGTAAACCCACTGTCGAATGTGAGGAGGCCTGCCATTGAGGCATGCGGGTCCCAAAGTACTAACTGGTTTCCAAGCCTGATTCTCAGATAATGTGTTGAAGTCGACAGGAATAAACTCGTCGAGGGAGGGCCTTGATGTATCCCCCATCAACGACATGAAACGAACATAGAGATGTAATTGGTAGATAAAATGGACATGGACTGACACGGGTTTTGAGGCAAGATATTTGGGATGGCTGACTCTAGAGGCAGATACTTCCCTTGAACACTAAGGCACAACAAAAAAACATGACATGGACCAAAACTATGCAGTGGATACTGTGACTTGCGTCGGGTGACCCAAAGGAGTTAAAAGAACTCAAAGGATTGGCTCAGTCCAAAGGTTGAACAGATTATGATGCATGAAAATGACAAAGTGCCATGTTCAAGGGTGTCTCTAAGAATTGCTGGATAATATTCTCAAGAGACTGCTTGGCTTGCTCCTTTCAATTTTTTCCCCCATCCAGATAGACAAGTACCTCTTTTTGATTTAATGAGCTCGAGGAGGATAACACATGCTCGATATAACTCACCTTCGGTAAGTTCCTCTTCCTTTGTTTAACGAACTGGAAGAAGTAAGGGATCGGTCCCATATGGGCCTGTCGATGTGTATTTTAATGAGTCCAAAGACAGAAAAATCGAAGGTTTTTCGAGATTATAGAGTTTGGAAAAACACTTAAAAGAGAACTCTCTCAGTTCCTTTTTCGTACAGTAGTATAACGAGATCAAAAAAGAGATAAACTATCGCTCGAAATATGCCCTTTCCAACCTTTTAATGAGCATGAAAGGAAGCAAGATCACTCAAAAATCTTTTCATATTTAGAGAGTCTGAAAAGAGCTTAAAGGAGACTCCAGGGGGTTCATTTTTCATGTATCCATACAGGTCTGAAAAAGAGATAAAAGTCTACCCGGTTGCATTCTCATGTATTTACGAGCATGAGAAAGAACAAAGACTAAGCTTGATATGCCCCCAACATGAAAGCTAGTGGCTTAACTCCAGAATGATCATCAAAGACTGGGAGAGGTGATTGTTTCATTTTTTAACAAGCTTGACACAGGAAAAGAACTATGCTCATGGTTCCAAGTTCGATCCCCAGATTGTTGTTTCATTTTTTAACGAGCTTGCTACAGAGAAGAAAACTATGCTCAAAGCCTCTATTTCATTTTTTAACGAGCTTGCCACAGAGAAGAGAAACTATGCTTGTTACCTCTATTTCATTTTTTAATGAGCTTGCCATCGAGAAGAGAAACTATGCTCGTGGTTTCTTCCTTGATCATGGCTTCCAAGAGGATGACTCTCTGGAAGGATACCATATCAAGGGACAAAACTCGATCATGGATTACAAGAGATCTTCGTCAGATGGAAGACAATCACTCTGGAAGGAACACATGTTGAGGGTCATGATAGGAGTAAGGAGATCGAGCTCCAATAATCCTACTAAAGAGATCACCATGTCAACTACCAGATCCAAATCGTCAGAAGTTGAAGTCATGGGAGACAACACCACATAATTGACATGCGGCGGGGGTGATACTGTCTGCATATAGGAACCACTTAGGGAGGTAACCCAGTCAGGGCCGATGAATGAAAGTTGATCAATAGTCACAATTCTTCCATC
>JZKD02S1428147.1:0-11097 GCA_000966675.3 Picea glauca
TACGGGAAGGGAAAAGGGACAGGAGGGAATAGGCTACGGGGGAAGGGGAAAAGGGACAGGGATATAGGGGTTACGGGGAAAGGAAAAGGGACAGGAAGGGTTGGGGAATGGGGAATTGGTTGGGGAAAAAGGGTTACGGGAGTAAAGGGGAGATAAGGAGTGTGTGAGGGTTTATGGGTGTGTGCAGGGAGGGTTTTTTATTTATTTATTTATTTAATCTTAGAATTTGCAGTGGATTTTTTATTTTTTATTTTTTTTAACTCAAATTTATGAACTGTAAATGGCCAAGGGCCAACTTTTGGTCAAAGACTCGAATCAAAGAAACTCTGATAATTTATGTGGCCAAAAGCTTGGTTAGAATGGCCCTGGTAAGAGCGTGGCCAAAGGCCGAGATCATACTTGCTCTGATACCAAATGAGATGAACAAAGTTCGCTCACACAAGAATAATCCAAAATACTTGGAATATAACAAAGTAATCCATGTAGGACTGTAAATAATATATGAATTGATAAGATATAAGATGATTACAATTGAGAATGAGGGCTCGTTTATATACCCACGTAGGGGTGCCCTTAACCAATAGTCATGTTCTTTGAGACATGACCTTTCATTATTAATAATTATTATTATTTATTAATTAATTATTATGTTATGAATATCTATTTATGTATATTTATGTTCATAACAAACTAGGTGGGCTAGGCTATGGTTGCATTGGATTCCGTTGATGGGCCATTATCCCAAGATGGGAGCCCAAGGATTTTATTAATAAAATCAAACTCAGATCTGGTTTTCCCTTCAGGGTTTTTTCCAAGGGTGTTTACCCAAAATCTTTATGCAATGTGTTTGGTTTCCTGTTAATGCTTCCGCTGTAATGTTTGGTTAAAACCTAGCTGTGCATTTAATAAATAAAGTGATTTTATTTCGAGTTAAGTGTCGGGTGCTAGGTTTAGATAATTTAACATTCAAATGGAATCTTTCTCTGCTTCAAATTAAAGATTGCATTTTTGTTGGATGCCCAATCTATCCCCAATGGCACAAGATAGTGATCCTTTTCATCCATGATTTAAATCACTTTGAAATTTGATAGTGTTTTTGCCCCATCAATTTCAACATCAACATTCTTCACTATCCCTATGGAGTAAATTTGATATTGATTGCTAGCCTCAATTGAATTAGTGACCGAACCAACTTGGGTCTACCCATTAATTCCCAAGACTTATTAGTTAGGATATTCTTATTGGATCCTAAATCCAACATGAGATCCTAGAGTTTGTATCCTCCTAAGATCATTTTCATCTTAAATTCTCTTTCTTTTTCTCTACTCTCCTCACATTTCTCTCAGAAAGGGTAGCATTAATACATTGGTCATCTTCTAACATTTCTATCCACCTTGTTAAAATATTTGTTAATTTCTTTGATAGTTTTTGATCACCGATCAATTGAGTACAACATTTGAGAAAATCACTTGTTGCTCTTGATCGACATCTCTAGTTCTCTTTTGGTGCATGTCATTAACATCTGTAATCATTGGTTCATTGAATCTTTGGGCATTTTCCAATGTTTCAATTTCCTTGTGCAGGTATTGCTTCTGTTTGATTAGATGAAACTTTGGTAGTCTTGGATCTGGTTTTTGGATCTTGCTTGCCAATATTGCTTTAGCATCTGTGCCTGCCCATGTGCCTCCTTTGGTGACAATATTAATTGTAGGTGCACTAACTTCTTCGTGTTTTCTTTGTTCAATGGTCACCATGTTTACTCTCCTCCTTTTCTCTTCCCATTTCTTGATTAGTTTAGGACAGTCTTCAGTCTTATGTTCAGGGTTATGGTAATGCCCAGAAGAGGATCGGGGTTTGGTACAATTTCTTGCAATATGCCCTAATTCTCTGTAATTGTAGCAGATGGAAGGCTCCATGTATCCACCACAACCTCCACGTTTACCATATCCTCCATGACCTTTATATCCTCCACCTCTCGATGTGCTGCTTTTTACTCGTCCCTGTACCATAAAAGCATCCATTGTCTATTCCTTGATCAACTGTGACGATCTACAATTATTGTCATCATGGCCAACTGACTTGCAGAACTCATAGAATGGAGAGTTTGTCAATACTTGGACTTTTGTAGATATCTCACACCATTTTGGGTTTGAACCTGCAGGGAAGGGGTTTGGTGCACCCATGGTAGTGTAATTTGTTATCAATGAACATTCATTGATGTAATGACCTTCTATCCTACATAACATACACCAAATGTTTTCTTTTCTTTCTTTTCCTTTCAACATCTCCTATAGTTGGTTTCACAAGGTAGCCAACTAGTTTGTACTCGCACCGGTTTTGAAGATGATCTACAAATCCTTTAATTGTTAGTTGCCTCGAGTCACATGGCGATCTCAAGAGCTTCCACCTGAGAATGTATCTTTTGTTGGATAAGAGTTATCTTGATGTGAGGGAGTAGGCTTGTTATGAACCATTCTATTTGCTGAATGTCTTAAATTTGGAAGATAAATCTCCTCAATAGGGCAAATCTCTAGTTGTAATCCCAGAATGTTTCCCCTACATTCTGCTTAATTTCTTGCTGTTGCCCATCATATGGGCAACTAGTAGCAGAGCCACCCTTTCCGGGGTGTGGTGTTCCAGTTATGATGAACATCCATGCTCATACCTTTCAGAGACATAGATTCCTGCCTTCATCCTTATTCTCCTTAAGTTACATGATGATCTCACCTCACAGTGGTATATGCTTAGTTGCTCCCAGATGCCTCCTCCATGGTATATGAGCTCTTATCTCTTACACCTCAGATGACACATGCTCTTACAGATGGTACACTATGCTTTCACATCACATGGTGCTATGTTCTCTTGGTTTAGCTTGTTTATTTCAGTTGCTGTACTATGATTCTGCGTATGGCTTTCCTACTTAAACATAATGTTAATGTTTCCTATGTGGGTTATGAATGTGGTTGGCATTGGTGTGATCTAATAATGTATCATAACACTCTAAATTTCTTCCTTTTGTGTTAGGAATTCCATGGTGTGTCATAGTTGGCTTCTAAATAAGTGTCGTCACCACTTGAGTCAGGTTATACTACCAGAGAACTAGGTAGAATGTAGCGTATTCCACATCCTAACCATACTTAACATTTTCCATTTCCTTTTCACTTCCATTCCATACATTACATCATATTTCCTGCTCATGGTTAACTTATCATGAGTCATCCATCAAGGTCCTGAGCAAAACAATGAATCAACACATCATAATACATATAAAACAAGGAAATACAGAATCAACACATCATAATACATATAAAACAAGGAAATACAGAATCAACACATCATAATACATACAAGTTTAAAAAGGGGAGCCAAATCAACAATCTTTCCATTAATAACTCACAAGATTCTGCACAGTGCATACACCATCTCCTTATAACTCCATCAAATACCCTAAAAGGGGCATTACAACTAACCCATTACCCACATCCTCATAAGTACCAAGTTCCGACCCAACTCCTACAAGATACCTATTATCTTATTTGAGATTGGTTACAATTAGTTTCAAGGCTGTTGCAATAGATTACAAAAAGAGGTGGAGGATCCTGTGTGAGTTTCCCAATTCATTGACTTAGAAGGGCATGCTGGTCATTCGAGGCGCAGGATTTGCCTTATCTATCAAATTGTAAAATAGGGCACTAACACTTGCCATCTATAATAGCTCTTGTCTGATTTTTATGAATTTGCTCTTCTGAAGTTTTACCACTTGCTTGTAGGTCTTGAGGCTTTCATTGTTTTTATTCTTGTAGTTTCTCCTGGCTTCCTTGCATTCTTCATTCAACCATGGGTTCACTGGGAGGTTGTTTGAAGCTCTCCTTTCTCTCTCTTGACCTTTTGGACTTGCAGCTCTCAAGACATGATTGGATAGCTTTCATCAAGTCACTGCATTTTTCATTTATCTCCATTTCAGCTCTCATAAATCCTGGTTGTGGTGATTTCCTCTATCTCCTTGAATATTTCTTCATTTCACTTGCAGATTGCTATTGCTCTATAAGGTGTTTATGTTTTGGTTTGCTGTCCTCTTTCTGATAACACATTTTGCTACATAAGCTCCACAAATAGAAGGTAATGGTCAGGAGGCATTTCTTCATGACACTTGCTGATTGAGAAGTTTATGAATTTGTCTATACTGCTGATTGAAATCATGACAAAATCCACCACGCTTTGCCCTTTATGGGTGAAACACGTGACTTCTCCTGGGTCCCACGAGTGAAGCTAGTCTTTTACATATGACTAAATTGTGAGTATTGCACATGTGCAGAATTTCTTGTCCAAAATGGTTGATTTCTTTGTTTGTATATTCGGAGTTTCTCTTCCATAGGTCCTCACCTTCAGCTAGCCAAAGCAGAAGCTCATATTTTCTGTAGCTCACGTCTGTAAGTTTCTTGTCCTTTTTTTAAAGTTCTCCATCAATATTATGTCTCCTTTCCAAAACACACGCACACAGAATTGACTAGAATTGAAATTAGGAAGGTGTCCACGACACCAACTAGCCAAACTAGCCTACAGGATGGAAATGATTACATCTGATGCATTATTCCATCCTATAAAGGAAAGACAACATAAATGTAAGGAGACAAGATATAGTCTGGTACAAAAAGAGAGAGCATGGATTTCATATTTAGGTTCCCCCCTAAAAAACATAAAACTCTGATTTGCAAATTATCTTGTCAAGGTTAATCAGAGGCAGAGGAGTATCCTGAGGTTTAGTAGTTTGACATTCCAAAACATTCCAAATGATGAAAATTCTCTAATAACACTACAAAACCTTGCGTATAAGAGGGCGGCACATATATTGACCAGGAAAGGTCTTGTTGCCTTTCCTCAAAACATAGGTCTGTGTGATCCTCCACAGGCAATGAAATATATTGACATAAGTAGGAACATGTTTATCCCTAGTACTCTTACACTTATTATAAGGAATGTACCCTGAAAGGATTTGAAATGGAAATAGAAAGCTATACAAATAAAAGGATTAAAAATGAATTCCACCTAAAGGTTGCCAGGCCTCTCTTCTTATGTGTCCAAGAGTTCAAGCTTGACATCTTCCCCCTTCTGAAGGCTTTCACATTGCCATCAGCCCTTTTATTTTGTGGATTCATGCTTATGAGTACTCTCCTTATGTGGTAGTAAATTTAGCCATGTTCCATTTTGCAAAAAGCCTTTCCAGACATCTCGGCATTCATGCTTCCCCATACTGTAAAGAAAACTTTGTTAGATATTCTTTAGGTTTACTCTGATGCTATTGAAAATTGATTTCTCATTCTACGATTTCAAGCTGTGATGTTATATGTACACACACACACACAAGAAAGGAAACTATATATTTCAAAACCACAAGAGAGGTGGCTAATTCTCTTTAGTTTTCAGACACCTAAATATGTATGTCAGTGACAAAAGGATATTTCTAAGAAATCACTTGTCTTGAAGTCTCTCTATATTTTCAACTGCTAGCTTTTACATCAACTTCTGTCGCTATTACAATAACATTTGTGATTTATGGTATTATTAATGATTCTGTAACAGTGAATTCATTGAAAGATGGGTGACAACAGCAAAGGCTGCACGCTTGCACACAAAAGCTGTTGCTGGGCATCTCACATTGGATGATCAATGTAGCTTCTGTGAAAAGGTTTGCACCTCCTTTTGCAAGAATATCTGTCCTGACTATTCTTTTATTGTAGAGTGACTTGTGATTAACATTGCATCATTGATGCACAATGATAAAGTGATCCTAACATGTTTTTATTTTCAGGAGTCTGTGAATCAGTCTTTATCAAACCTCTTGACGTTCCCTTGGATAAAAGAACTTGTAGCTCAGGATAAATTATCTCTTCATGGTGGTTACTATGACTTTGTGGAGGGATATTTTGAACAATGGACCGTTGGTTGCAAGGCAGGAAAGGCTGAAAACCTTAACCAGGAAATAATCAACCATTGCATGTGGTGCTGACATTCATGTCTAAAGTTTCTACCATAACAATCTTTACTGCAGTAATTTCATTAAACTGGGACAGATCCACATCAGCAGCAACAGGAGGAGATTACTTCAAATTATTTTCCTAAGGACAAAGTAGCCGCTGTAGTATTGAATACAAGGGATATGACCTGCAACTGTTTAGGTTTCCCCTAAACTGTTCACCAGTTTACAACAGGAATCTCATCGAGAGCTTCTTCTTTCTCTTGGATGTTAGGAGAGCTGCAAGTCGCAATATTCTTGGTTTAGGGCTTCTGTCTTGTCATAGTCCATATTGCATTTGTTGCTTCTTTATTGCTCTTCCTTTTCCTTAAAGTTGCTTTGGCACTCCCAAGATGCTCTTTCTTTTCCTTGTATTGTATTGCTTTCAGAGATGCTTAAGCGCTCCCAGTGCTAACTTTAAGTTATATTTTGTACTTTGTATAATCACATTTGCCATGCATTGATCGAATGTGGCCATTACTGGGCATTTATATTTAAATTTAATTAAACTAAATATGTTGGGCCAAAATAAATCAACGGAAATAAATATCTATATGTTGAAAGGATTTATGTAAAGCTCGTCAAAATGCCCTGGTCTACAACAACAAAGCTTAGATGATTGGCAAGGAATTCCCAGGAAAAACAATGTGACTAGAATATTTGAGTTGACAATAAAAATTGGGTTGTGACCAAATGAGGTTGCACCCTTGAATGCAAATATATATCCTATAGGATCAATTTGAACTAGAGAATAGTGATTTTTCCTTGTATACACTACCTTAGTGCTAGCTGTTAATTCATACACCATTTGTCACAATAAATAATTATAATTACTAACTTGTTCTTTTTGATAATCGGTGGCCATTGATTTCCTTCCTATTGGAAACAAGGGACTTTAATGCCTCAAACCTAGAATGATCTGTAACCTGCCGTGGATATTCCACTAGAACAGTGCATCACAACAGATTTGATAAATAACTGGAATCTTTATTACTAAGGTTATTTTTCCTTTAGATTTCTAGAATATTTAGTTACTGATTTTTCTGCTTATGCATGAGATAGATAAAATGCGGAAAATAGAGAACAGTAAAATACAACCACACCAACCAGAAATAAACATAAGATATGACCTGTGAAACCCAATAAGGGAGAAAACCTAGCTAGAAGGTGAGGCTGCTCTGCTCTCTTTTCTTTGGTATAGAAATGATGCAAGTACAAAGAAAGAGTTACTCTTTGTGGAGTTACCTTTGACATGCGGCCTGTACGACTGCTACAAAATCTCTCCTCCTCTGTTATGCTCACAGAATACCACTCTCAGATGTTTTGCTCAACTATGGAACAAGATACAATGCAAAAGAACGAAACCCCTTCTCCTAGTGGCCCAATATTTAACATAGCTCGATAGCCATCTAGGGGTAGATTTTTTATTTCCTCAACCCTCAATTGTGATAGTGTTTTGGACCTTCTAGAATCTTTTTGAGATTACATACGTGGCTAGCCCCATATGCATGAGTAATGAGGGTTGACATGGCATCCTCTCGTACCATGGTGGTCAACATGATAGGTCAACTTGTTGGAGGCATAACTTTTGCATACGAATTCCAATTAATGCATAGTTTGCACCGTTGGAAAGGTCTAAGAGTGTATAATACCGTCAAAGGGGTGTGCACAAGTTTTAGACACTATAACCCCCAAAAAAATCGTTTAATGCCTCAAAATGGCTATGAAAGGTTATGGACCCCAAATTTTCAAACTGGGACTTGCCACTAAAATGACCTTGGAAGCTGATTCCTCCAATTTTTGTTCCACTTTGAAAGCATCGAGATAGATGAAAAATAATATAATGATCCAATCCGGATCATACCTCCCCATTTAGGGAAGATTTTGGTCCCCAAAATCTTTACTAAATGAGGTGAATACATTTTTCCTCTACATTGTCCCTAGAGTACCACTTTGTTTTGCCTAGAGGTTGTCCTTTTAACCCAATCTACCAAAGGCTATGTTGCCCTTGTCTTGTAGCTCTGGACTGGTTTTGCAAAACTGTATCCTCTGTTAACTTTGCTTGAGCATTTGGTGCTAAGTCCTCAATGGAAGGTAAAACCTGCTCCTCCTCCTGATCCAACATGGAGGGTTCATAGAGTTTGCAATTCTCCACATTCACTATTGAGTAAATGTGCATGTATAGGCGTAGACTGAGTATGTAGGCGTTATCTCCCACTTTTTCCAATACTTCAAAATGACCATACCGCAGAGCCTTCATCTTCTTACCAAGACCTTGTAGCCTTTCCTTATTTAGTTGTAACCATACTCTGTCTCCCACTCTAAATGTTCTCTCTGTTTTGTGCTGGTCATGTCTAGCTTTGTACTTTTCTTATGACTTCTTCAGTGTCCCCTGCACTTGCAAATGGATCTGCATGATCTTCTCAACAATTTTTTCTGCCTTTTTAATGCATCTCCCGTGAGATCCTCTCTCACTCCTCCTTGTTGTCCATATACAACATCTAAGGGTGAAGGTGGAAAATATTCAAAACAAGTTTCAAAAGGTGGCTTACCAATAGAAGTGTGGACTGCTCTGTTATATGAGTGTTGTATACAAATCATATTTTCATCCCAGGTCTTCGAATGCTTCTGATTGTAACCCCTCAAACGCTGCACCAAAGTCATGTTGACTACTTCTGTCTGCCCATTTGTTTGTGGATGAAATTCCGTAGACCTCTTCAACTTAGTGTCCATATTCTCCCACAATGTAGCCCAAAATGCACTAAGAAATCCAGTATCTCTATCTAAGATGATGCTCCTTGGTATCCCAAAGTGCACTCAGGCCTGTTCAAAGAACTTGTTTGCTTCTTCTTGTCTGCTGATGGTCTTTTTACAAGGCATGAGAAGGCACATCTTGTTGAACCTGTCAACTACCACAAATAAATAGTCACATCCCTTCTGGGTTGTTGGTAACCCTTCCACATAATCCATGGAAATGCTTTTCGAAGGTCGAGTGGGTACATGTAAGGGATGGTATAGACCTTGCTTCCTGTTGTTGGGCTTGCTGGTACAACAGAGTATACATCCTCTTATTTACAGTGCTACATATTCTTGCATTTTGTGCCAATACACATACCTCTGTAAGTTGACAATTGTCTTTCCAACAAAAAAATGTCATGCAACCTTGGAGGTGTGAGCCTCTCAGATAAGCTGCAATCGTTCACCTTTAGAAAAGCAGAGTTTGTAGAGTAAATCATTCTGGAAATGATAGCCAACCTTGCCATCACCTTCTTCTATATGGATTTGGCCCTATAGTCGTCGAAACATCTCCTTGAAGTCCTCATCTTCTGTGTATGCCTCTTTGTATGCATCATGGGTAAAAGGCTCCATGTGCATTAGAGTTTCCAAAGATGTAATCTTGAATGTGGGTGGCCATGAAAGCATGTCTGCTAACTTATTTGTGCTACCCTTCTTATACTTGATGACTAGATGAAATTGTTGTAACAACCCCATCCACCTGTAATGCTTAGTTTGTTGTAGCTTACTTTAGGCATGCAAATACTGTAATGGCTGGTGATCTGTGTGGATGATGGTCTCCTTGCCCATCATATATTGCTTCCACTTTTTGACAGCTTACACCAAGGCATAGAGCTCCTTGTTGTAGGTAGGGTAGTTGAGAACCGCCCCATGAAATACTTCAGAATGATAGTAGGCGAACCCTCCTCCCTGCATCAGTACTTCTCCCATGGCATACCCACTTGCATCTGTCTCCACTTCGAAGGGCTTCTGCAAGTTTGGTAGTGCGAGCACCAATGCTTGACTGATCTTTCTTTTCAACTCATGAAAGGTCTTCTGCTAATTCTTCCTTCATTGGAAACTCTTACCACTGGCTGTTATGACGTGGAGTGGTGCAACTACTGTTGAAAATGAAACTATGAACTTCTGCAAGTATTGTGTTGCTCCAACAAAACTCCTAATTTCAGTGACATTTGTAGGAATTGTCCATTTCATGATGGCCTCCATCATTGCGGGATCTATGTTTAGCTCCCCTCCATCGATCACATACCCCAAATACACCAAAGACTGTTGAGCAAACTTGCATTTCTTGAGATTGGCCAATAGTTGGTACTTTTTCAAAGTCTAACACCTACATAAGATGTGAGATGTGCACCTCCCAAATAACGCTATAAACCAGTATATCATCCAAATAAACAATAACAAATGAATCTAAATAAGGGTGTGAAACATCATTCATTAGTCTCATAAATTTAGTTCGTGCATTGCATAAACCGAATGACATAAGCAACCAATCATACAAACCTTGCCTTGTCTTGAAGGTAGTCTTCCAAGTATCTTCTTCTTTGACTCGTACCTGGTGATATCCTGATTTCAAATCCATCTTAGTGAAGTACTTGGCATGTTGCAAATGGTCCAATAGATCATCGATCCTTGGTAGAGGGTATCGATTCTTCAGTGTAATCTTATTCAATGCCCTGTAATCGATACACATTGTCCAAGTCCCATCCTTCTTGGATACAATTGTGATGGGCAACCCACAAGGTGAGGTACTTGGTCGAATCACACCCTGCTACAACAATTGTTGCAACTGTTTTTTTACTTCATTCGCTTCTAGAACAAATTTTCTATACAGTCCAATATTAAGCAATGGGGAGTATGACAATAATTGTATTTCATGCTTCACATCCCTCTTGGGTGGTATCCCTTTAGGCTCCTTGAACACTCCTCTGTATTCCCATAGCAACTCCTCCAACTGATGTTTATACTCTTTAGTACACCCCTCCAAGGATGCCTTCACTCCCATTGACTCATCATCAGACTGATTTTATCTTAAGAAAAATAAAACATATTTCTTACTAGAACTAATCAACTTCTTGGCTTGGTTGGCACTTACCAGTGAGATCTTTGAATTTCCTTTATGCGCGTTGATGATGTAGGACTTCCTGTCCTTGATCAGTCGGTACTGGTTGACTCTTCGCATGAAGATTACATCCTTCATATACATGTAGGGGCTTCCAAACACTACTCCACATACAATAAAGGGTACTACATCCAATTTCACTTCATCAATAAAATCAACACTTATA
>JZKD02S1428158.1:0-11097 GCA_000966675.3 Picea glauca
ACGACAGAAGAACGCCAATCTATCATGAAAAACGATGTATGGGAAATTGTGCCTAGACCTAAAGAAAAATTAGTAGTAACTTCAAAATGGTATATAAGATCAAACATGCAACGGACGGAAGTGTGGATAAATATAAAGCAAGGTTCATAGCTAGAGGGTTCTCCCAGAAGGAGGGAGAGGACTATGATGAAACATTTTCTCTGGTTTCCGGATAGACTTCCATTAGAGAAATCATATCTCTTGCTTCTTCCATGGGATGGAGTTTACATAAAATGGATGTAAAGACAACTTTCCTCAATGGAACAATCGAAGAAGAAGCATATATTGAAAAATCTCAAGGGTTTGAAGTACATTCCAGAGACACTCACGTTTGCAGACTAAAGAAATATTTATATGGAATCAAGCAAGGTCCAAGAGCTTGGTATGCCAGAATAGACAACTATCTAATGAGACTTGGTTTCTCCAAAAGTCATGCAGATCCAAATCTTTAATAGAAATTCGTGAACAATGCACATGTGATTCTACTACTATATGTCGACGATCTATTCCTAACAGGTGAAGAGTCTCTCATCATCCAGTGAAAAAATGAACTAGCTTCTGAGTTTGATATGAAAGATCTTGGTCTCATGCATTATTACTTGGGTTTAGAAGTATGGCAGAAGCATGGTGAAGTATTCCTTGGACAAGGAAAGTATGCAATAAAGATTCTTCATAAGTTTTGAATGATGGATTTCAAATCCATGGACACTCCTATGACCACAGATATAAGAAAAATAAGATATTCAAATTCTGATCCAGTAGATCCATCACTATATCGACAATTGATTGTGTCATTGATGTATTTGGTAAATACTCAACCATATATTTGCTTTGTTGTGAACACACTAAGCCATTTCTAGGTGGAACCTAGACATGAGCATTGGACAACTGCAAAGCATGTTCAAAGGTATATCTGCGGGACACTAAACTACAATTTAAGATATACAACATCCAGTGATATACAACTTCATGGATTCACAGATTCAGATTGCGCAGGAAGTGCAGAAGACATAAATAGTACTTCAAGGATGTGTTTCAGCTTGGTCTCCGCTATGATATCTTGGGGCAGCAGGAAATATAAGTCTGTCACACTCAACACAACTAAAGCATAATATATCGCAACATGTGAGGCATGTATAGGAGCAATATGCCTGATAAAGTTGATCTCTGATTTATTTCATTAGGTTCCAGATTCAACCATAATACACTGTGACAATCAGAGTTGTATAAGGTTATCAGAACATCTAGTGTTTCATGAACAGTCGAAACACATTGAGATAAAATACTACTTTATTCGAGATAAAGTCCAGTAAGGAGGAGTAAAGCTCTAGTACATCCCCAAAAATGAGAAAACAATAGATATCCTGCCAAAGCCTCTATCCAGAATAAAGTTTACATATTTTTGAGACAAATTGGGGATCATGGAAATAACTCCCTTAGATGGAAGGGAAGAAATGACTCTCTAGGTTGGGAGGGAGCACTGACATATTACTAAATTGAGGAGAGTCATTTTCAAGGTTGAAAAATGGTCCATCTTGGGCAGTTCCTTTCCAGTTTGGAAAGTGGTTTGAGATTTCTGACGGACATGCATTTTCCAGTTCGAAAAATGGTCCAGATCGAACTGTCATTTTCATAATGAAAATGGTTTGATGGATTGTTGATGTACCATAGACAACAATTTCCCATTTTGGTTAACATGGGGAATGGTCTAGGACAATCTCTCTTTTTAACGGTCACTCTCAGTAGTGGTCAAGAAGATTGGTCCACCTCACCGGACAATCATTCTTTCGAAGCTCACAGTTGTGAGCAGTTTCGAAGAATGGTCAGTTTTGGAGGTTGGTGTAGGACAATCATTTGCTTAGGAAATGGTCTGGACAATCATTCCCTAGGACAGATTCATTCTCTCCAGGTTTCACTTTGTTTAGTGCCGGAGGAATGGACTAGATAGGTGAATGGTCCAGGTTCAACAAGAAAGGACATGATTTCCCTAGGGAAGAAGACTCATTCTCTCTAGGTTGCACTTTGTTTAGTGCTGGAGGAATGGCCTAGGATAGGGAATGGTCCAGGCTCATAAATAAGGATAGTTATTCTTCCTTGCTTGAGAAGAATAGTCCAGATATCCCATCATTGGTGTTCTACTCTGAGGGCATATACTCTTCCAGATCTCACATATGTGAGTGAAAGAATGGCCTAGATGACTCAGTTTATATCATAACATTGTTTCCGTGTAGATTGATATCAGTTGATATAATGGAGACTGCATTTCTCCAGACAATAGAGATATGCTATTATGGTGGATATGTTCTAATGTTTGTGACCATGTGTCATAGATTGATTAGTTGTGTACTACTATGAATAAATACAGTTGTGTTCTATCAGTTGACATTGTACCAATTGTCATGGAGATTATCCAGTTGGATAATAATGACGGTGCTCATGATGCTACCAGTTGAATGGTTTGTTTGTGCTCAATACCATTATCAGTTATACCTCCCTAACTAGGAGGGAGTGTTGATATTACGGTAGCTTCAGGAGGTATCAACCTCCATTGTGACCCTTTTACAATATTAGAATATTCTAGAAGCAAGAAAAGAAGTGAATGTAACCCTAGAAGAGATGTCGGCTAAGAGAGATAATTGATATGAATTAATTAGTACCCAAAATGAGAAGTTGACCTAGGTAGCCTTCCAGAGCCAGTATAAATACAAGGCGACGTTAGTTCTCATTTTTCACATAGCTCTCAAAATTACAGAGAGGCACTTGTGCGCATTGTAGTCTGGCAGTCTTGTGTGCAAGTTCTGGAGAAGGTGATGTCGCCAGTTCTAAATCATATTGTTTCTATTTTTCTGGGTTGGACTCTCTGATCAACTTTGGTTACTTCTTTCTTGGTGTATTAGCCTTGCTTGGCTATTGGTTTGCTACCAGGATTCTTATCTTTGTCAAGGTCAAGGTGCTCAGAGGGTGGCTTTGGCCTATGGTTGGGTGACAATAGTGATATTGTCTATGGTAAAATGAGCACATTCTAACAGGGCCCACACTGCTTTTGGGCCCGCAATCCCTACAAGCTTCCACATAGCCTTCCAATAATACCATGGTTCCAATTGTGGGATCGCTCTAGAAAATTAATGTTTGGGAAGTTTACGTCCCCACAATGAATTGTGTCCATCGATTGTGTCGCAATCTATGATTCGGGTAATATTCCTTTCTTACCTGCTACAAGGATCAACGATGCTGGTTGATTTGAGATCAACGGTCCGCAATTACTTCGGGAGTTCAGGCTTTGGGCCTTTTAAATGAAAAGTTATTACCATCCTTCGGAGTGTCGTAATCTTGAAGTGAGAGATCCACCTCCACGTGGCCTCTGTATCTGGACGGTCCAGGTTCACTTCGGGGGTTCGGTCTTAGGGAGTTTTTGTCTCCCTGCTCATGCAATCCTCTTAAGTGTCGTATATCCGAAGTGGGATAACTTTCGTCGCGTGTCCTCGTTGATGGATGGTCCAGATTCGCTTCGAGACTTCGGGTGTTCGACACTTCGAGAGTTTATGAATGTTGTGCTCGAAAATATCTGAGAGTGGTATAGGAAACAAAGTGATGTGGTGGCCTGATGTCATATGATGTCACGGTTGTTGATGTGTCATGGAAAGAAGGGTGACATGTGTCACATGGAAATGGGTGAATGACACAACCAAATGACTTGGAATGAGTTCCATGTGTCATGATTGATGAGTGTCATGTGCTTCGACACTTCAGGATTCAGGAGTTTTGGACTGTGAGGCATGAAGTTCTCCCAAAATAGTACGAGCCCGAAGTGACGTGACAGTCTCTCGTTACTTCAGAACTTCGACAGTTCCACACTTCGGGTAATTCTTTCTCTAGTGCTTCGCAAATCTCCCGGAGTGCTAAGTCTCTGAAGTAAAGGATCTGCCTCCACATCTCCTCATTGATGGATGGTCAAGATTCACTTCAGAATTTTGGGACTTTAGCTCTTCAGGAATTCGAGTAATTCTTTATGTTAAACCTCGTGTGATTCTGGACCCTCGAATGGACGAGATGCGTTGATCTGATTGGCCTGATGGATCTTCACCATCGAAAGTTAACTTGTCTGTTCCCACAAGATAAGCCTCAAATTGACCGCTCTAGATTGGTACATTGTGTGCACAGGCATTTCCTGTACATATAAAGGCTTGGTCGACCTGTTGTGAGCTCAATCAATGTAAAACATGATGACAAGCATTCCGAAACAAATACGACATGTAATTATCCTTCAATAAACAATAGAAACAAAAATGCACAAAGACTCAATCAAGAAAGAAACAAATAATAATCAAGTCACTCAATAATGAGAAACTTACTTAACCAACCAGAAGAGGAAATATTAATGAAGGCATAGGGAAAAAGAGAGGAGAGGCAGGGGTGCGGACCTAGGTTACAACAAGCATGGTGATGATCCCAATGTTGCATGGTGACAAAACCAATGGAACATCTAGACTCAACTCAACTAGTCAAACTGAAGTGTCAACTGAAGAGAATATTCTCCAAGTGGAATATTCTGCCCTAAAATATAGGAGACTGGATAATGACCAATTATGACTAATAAACAAGGAAAAACCTTAGGAAAAATAAATCCTAGGTGTGTGTGAAGTAACGCCAACAATATTTAGACTCCAAGTGACCATGTCATCTACAAAAATTACAATGTCTCTAAGTCTTATTTCCTTTTGATTTAGTTCCTTTATCACCATTGGAAGGATGATCTAGATGAGAGGGATTGAAATCCTTGTTTTGTTTGTTGTTCTGAGGATGTTCCCTCCTAGTATGCTTAGGTAATTGCTTCTATTGTGCCACTAAAGATTTGTAAGATGTACCTACAATTCTAATTAATATAAGGTGTAAGAGTTTATCTTTCTTTGTAATAAAAGAATCACAAAATGCTTCAAATGTGAGAATTTTGTAAGTAACCCCTTGACTAATAAGTGTTTCTATGATGGACTGAAAAGTAGATACAAAAATAGAATAAGCATTTCTAAGGTTAGCAAGACTATCTAGTGAGCTCGAATCTCATTATGTTCACCAAACACGTTTTTCATGTTTTTCTAAGTTGTATCTAGGGTCTCAATTAATTGAAAGTGAAATTGTAAATCACTAGAGATTGGAATCCCTATCAATCTATGTGCTAAATCATTTTTATTGTCTCATTCAACTCTCTTTAATGTCTCAAGGTGGGAGCTTTTGTTCCCAGGGTAATTTGGTAAAGTCCTCTACTTCATAGTAAATCCTCCATATGGGATTTCTATGAGAAGCAGTTAGAATTTGTAATTAGGATATTACTTGTACTGTTCATGTTACAATATGTAGGTAAGATGGATTCAAAATATAATAGCTAATAATTCATATGGAAAGAGCTCGAAAAAATAGATAATTGAAAAAAATAGCACTAAAAACATACTTTAGATAGTAAAGTTATCCCCACTTGAAGAAGGGAATAAAAAATAACCAATGTGATACATGGTAGGTGTAGGTTGGCCCACGTGGTGATGAATGCATGATGAGGTTGTCAAGTTGTAAAGAGTAAAAAAAAATGGCCTCCTCTAACTTTGTCCTATAAGATCACTTTTACAAATAAGTTATTTTTTACAATAAATTAAGTTACTAACTCTTCTAAAGTAGTGAGAATCACTTTTACAATAAATTTTACTTTATAAGTTAAAGTTGAATGTAAAAAGTAACTTTTTTCTTCTAGTAGAAAATTTTCCAATATATTGATATATATAGTGTTTTCATATACAAGTCACATCGACGTAATAATCAGTCATGCTAAAGAAATATTCTCCCAACCCCACCAAAGAGGATGGTCCTTCTCAATGATATGATAAGCATCCATCTCAACAATGAGTAAGTAATCCAGGCCAAAATATAGTACTTCCACATGTAGAGAATGGATAACATATTTACAAGAAACAAAACAACAAAGCATACCACATAAAATCCTAAGGAAGATACATAGTTCTATGAAATAAAAAACTATTTCCAAAAAATTGTAAGAGGCTAGGATCATTAATAGAGCTACAAATTATATCAGGGGCCCTCATGTCCTTTGATCCATTTGTTGTAGGTGATCATTCCTTCTGGAGCTTTCAAGGATTTTTTGGAAGTTCATCTGCTTTCATATTATGTTCTCTAAATAAGTGATCAAATATGATGTTAACAAAGTATTTGATTAAGTCCCTGATTCTATCCTTCCATCCCAGAAGAGCAGATGCATTCAGATTTCCCCTGCAATTTAGCCACTCAATTATAACTTTTGAATCACCGAAAACTTGGAGCTGGTCTAGTCCTAGATGGACTGCCAATGTTAAGGTCACCCAAGCCCCTAAAATTTCAGCCCTTGTATTTTTCCCAAGACCACAATTAAAAGTCCACTTGTAGCTAGTATCCTAATTGACTTTAATGACTCCCCCTGCTCCACTCAAATTCCCATTTACTTGAGTTGCATCGTCGAACCACCCTATATTTTGCAATGTAGTAGCTGGAGTCTTTAGGATCCTAGGATCCTTTCCACTTTGATACCCCTTATCTTCTGCGGATTTTTGTGAGCCCAAGGTTTTTTGAACCACCAGGTGAATAGAAGGATTACGGTTTTCAAAAAAAATATTGTTTCTTTCTAGCCAAATGCACCAACAGGCCAAGGAAGGTAGAGTTCTGAAGTTCCATTCTTTTTTTATCCAACTAGCATAACAGGTTGATAGAGAGTTTCCTTCCCAAATTGATTTGATATGGATTTCATAGTAAATCTTTTGCCACACTTGAAGAGTGAATGAAAAATTTACAAAAAGATGCATAACAGATTCCAGACCACAAGAGCACAGAGGACAAATGTTTGGTCCTTCCCAACCTTTTTTGAGCAGATTCTCCCAAGTGAGAATTTTGTCCTCAATTATAATCCATGTGAACAATTTGATCTTCAATGCAATGTCCCATGACCATAACTGCCTCCTCCAATCGATTACCTGGTGCTTCCAAATTTTTTGTTGTAAAGAAAAATAAACATTTTTAACAGAGAGACAACCCAATTTATCACCACCCATCCAGATAAGGAGATCTTCTCTATGCTGAAGGTGAATACCCGAACACATTAGAAACTTACAGAAGGAGCTCCAATCATGTGCTAGAGCTCTCGACAAGTCTAGATCCAAGCTACTTTTCCACTGTGCAATATATAAACCCTGAGAATTATGACCCCTGGCTTGTTAAAGGTATCTGATATTTCTATCTTTCAACACTAATAAGAGATCCGAAGAGAGAAAATAAGTGGTACCACTACCCAAAATTTTATCTTGGCCTATTAGAATTGATTGGCCATTACTAGGAAACCAACTTAGCCAATGAGTGATGAGTGGAAGGGACTTTGTTAAGTTTTTCCACATCTGCAAAGTCGTTGGTTGAGCTGTCGATGTCAATTTGAGCTAGGTGGTGATAGAAGTATAGAGTAGATACTTATCCTTAATTACCTTATGCCATATCCCTTGTTTTGTTAACACTCTCCACAAAGAGTTGGCAGCCAGTGCACGGTTAAAGTGAAAAATGTTTCTAAGCCCCCAACCACCATATGATTTCGGTTTTGAGATCACCTCCTAGTTGCAAAGATGGAAGTGTTGTGTCGCACCACCCCCCGACCAAAGGAAATAAAAAATTATCTAATGAATTTTATTTAAGACCGAGCTGGGATATTTTATGAATGATTCACTTTTATAATTTAAGTGAAATGCACTTTATCTCTTATTTGTATATGATATATTAATCTTTGGAAATGGTTCAAATAGAGAATGAAGAGCCTACAAGGAAATTTCAGACACTTTTTGTTTATGAATGGGGATGGATGTGAACCACAACAAGTCCTTGATTCTCTTTAATGAAGTTACCCCTGAAGTGGAAGCTCTTATCAATATTTTTTTTCCATTTTCTATTAGGTCTTTGGATATGGGCCTAAAATATCTAGGCTTTCATTTGAAACCTAATGACTATAAATTTGTTGATTAGCTCTGGTTGTATAACAAAATAGAAGCTAGGGTTTCTTGTTGGTGTTTAAGGTGGCTCTCTCATGGAGGAATATTAGTTTTAGTCAAATCACTTCTTCAAAGAATCTCGGTTTACAAGCTCTCTTTATCTCATGTACCTAAAAATATTTTGGACGGGATAAGGAAAAAATGCTTCAACTTTCTTTGGACAAGGGAAAAACATGAGGAGGGAATTCCCTTGGTTAAATGGGATACTTTAGTAAAGCCAAAATCTTGTGGAGGCTTCTGTTCAGTGAAGGTCTTTGGGGGAAGTTCACGAGGAGAAAATATTTAAAAGGAAAATCAACTGGGAATTATATTAGAAAGGAAACTAAATCCCTCAAAGGAGCATCAAATGTTTGGAAAGGTTTGGTTCAATCATTTCCAGTCTTAGGTAGATGGGTGGCCTAGAAAATTGGTAAAGGAAATAGGCTCAAAATAGGTGAATATCTTTGGGTGGGAGTTACAGGGATTTATTGCTTATCAGAAGAGTTGAAATAGGTTCTTTACATAAAAGGAGTGTTAGTGTTTTTTGATGATGGATTTCAAGGGGTTCCAAGAAGATGGTTTCAAAATTGGTTAATTGCAGATTATCTAAACTTACAAGGAGCTTTAGCAGTTGAATGGACACAATACACTATCTTACTAAGTCACAATGTAATTGATTTACAGGAATTGAAGGATGAGTTAGTTTGGTCCTAGAACAAGGCAACATGTGTCCTTACATCAAATTTAGGTTATGATACTTTATCCTCCATGGATTTTCCAAGAGAAATTCATCAATGGTGGGTAAACATCTAAAAGTTATCTTGTTCCCTTAAGTTTAGAATCTTCTCCTAGTTAGCACTTTCAAATATAATTATGACTTGGGACAATGGAAAAAAGTGGTCATGGAAGGGTCCAAATTGATGTATTCTTTGCAAATGTGAGGGTGATTATGTGTATCACATCTTTATTACTTGTTCTTTTGTTGTTTAATTTTGGATGGACGTTCTCCAATATTTAAATTGTCTAGGAGAATGGAATTGAGGGACCCTTCTTCAGTGTTTTGATACTTGGTTTATGGATCCTTCACTTATTCAGTTCCAGGATATGACTTTCTATGTCCTATGTGGGATATGGATGGTTAGGAATAAGTGCATATTTGAAGACAAAGGCGGGGAGCTTGTTGTAGCAGGCCACAAAATTAGACTTTCCTTTAAAGAGGGTCACAATGTTAAACATCCAAAGGCACTTAGGATCCTAAAAGAACCATTGATAAATCATAATGAAGCATGGGGGTTCTTCAATGGAGCATTTCAGAGTATTTTTGGTCGATGCGGAGCTGGTTTTGTCTTGTCTCTATCTCACTCACATTTATTTTCTTTAAAGTTTGGAGTTGAAAAGGGTTCAAATAACAAGGAAAAACTTTTTTCCTTTTGGATTATTTTAAAATTTGCGTTAGAAAAAGATATCAGATCTTTACAAGTGCCAGGAGATTCAAAATTGGTAGTGGATTGGTTTAATGGGAAAGTTCGAATCAATAACTTAGTATTGTCTCCACTAATTAACAAAATTAGAGAGGTGGGATCACTCTTTGGTATATTATCTATTGAACACATGTATGGAGAATTTAACATTATGGCAAATGGACTCTCCAAAGATGCTTTAGCACGGTAGGAAAGTTTACTTTTGTCTCTGGAATTTAACGGGGAAGAAAGTTTCCCATTGATTTCTCAACACCTCTTTTCAGTTTCCATAACAATGAAGGTGTAATAGCTCATTGGTACCCATTTTTTTGGCATGGTTTTGTTCACAGAAGTTGATAGTGGGATAATTCATGTATAATATTAAAGTTGTGTTTTGAAGCTTTTAAACTTGGATGATTGTAATATTTTATGGATTGTCTTGATGAGGATTGAGAAGTCATGTTGTTGTTGTTGTATCATAGCTCTAGCTTTCCCATGTATATTTTGATTTCATACTTGAAATAGAAAATATAAAGTTTTTCTTCTTGGAAAAAAAAAAGAAATGCACTTCACAATAAAAATATTTTATATCTTCAAAGTTGCATGCACTTTTTCAAAAAGTAACTTAGAGAAAGAAAGACTTGAACTCAAGACCTGTATTTCAATAAAATAACTTTCAACCAAGTGAGTTATTACAAAAAATATAACAAATGTTAGAAATGAGAAATGTATTTTTTTTAACTCATGACCTCCTCGAAGTGTGTGCTTACCTCGAAAACAGTGGTAAATTTCCTAAAAAAAATTCAAAACTTTATATGCTCGAGGTCAGATTTTGGTTAGTCTGTGGAAATGCAGATTTTCCTCATATTTTTTATTTGCCAAGATCACACAAGGTGCAAGGAAAATAGCATACATTTGCTAGAAAAATTTCCTGTTTCTTTCTAATTTTCCAAGATTGCAGAAGGTGCAAGGCAAAGAGCATACACAATTGGAAAAAAAGCGAATTGAATATATATATATATATAGTGGAAGATATTTCTAAAAAAACTTTTAAAATGAAACTTTATAGCTTCGGATCTGATATAAATAATTGTATCTTTGTTAGGATGTGTTTTAATGTTGTCTAGTGGCTTGATGTAATTTTGTACCTAGTGCCATAATGATGATCATTATAACATCATTTGGGGGGCACTTATACATGTAACATGGCCTCAATGGACTTTTGTAACATTGCACATGTGCACATGAAGATAGTTTTGGGAGTTATTTGGTAGTGACATGTCTCACGGGTAATGGTGACCTACACTCATAGGTCATTTGTATCCACTACTCCATTATCAATTGATGATTTATCATAAACCTTTATGGATTGGTTGATTTATCATTAGGAGTAGTGGATACAAGCCCTGCAGGCTGTGCTTATTTCTATCTCTCATAACTTTTGCATATGATATCCATTTTGAGTGAGGTTTTTACCAGAATGTGTATTTTTAGGTCCTCCTGGTAGTTACATGGGTGGATTTAGTCTAAATATTCTATTTTATGTTAGTTTTTTT
>JZKD02S1428169.1:0-11097 GCA_000966675.3 Picea glauca
CGTCCCGCCCATGGAAAAGATCCTTCAACAGGTATCTAGTTCTGAGAGGCTATCCTTACTGGATGGTTTCTCGGGATACAACCAAGTCCTGATGTCTCCTCCAGACCAACTTAAAACTACCTTCCGTACTCCATGGGGCACTTATGCTTATCGCAAAATGCATTTTGTATTGATTAATGCTGGAGCCACCTTTCAGAGAGCAATGGATATTGCTTTCTGAGGCTTAATCAATCAGTCCATCGTAGTTTACTTAGATGATGTGACTGTATTTTCTAAAAATAAAAACGATCATCTAGCTCACTTACGAGCTGTTCTACTGTGATGTCGTAAATACGGTATCTCCTTGAATCCCAAAGAATCCATCTTTGCAGTAGAACAAGGTAAAATCCTAGAATTCATTGTGTCTAGTGAAGAAATGATTATCGACCCCGAAAGGACTCAAGCCATAGCGAAACTTCCCCCTCCTACGTCCAAAAAGTCTATGCAGTCTTTCTTAGGCCAGATTAACTTTGTGAGAAGATTTGTCCCCAACTTCTCTGAAATGGTCAGACCCTTGCAGAACCTAATTAAGAAAGACACCCAATATCACTGGGGACCCCTAGAAAATCAAGCTTTTAATGCAATAAAGAAGGCCATATTAGATGCTCTGTCTCTCATGAGCCCATATTTTTCTCAAGACTTTACACTCTACACTTTTGCTTCTGACCGTTCCTATGCTGCCGTCCTAACCCAAAAGAATGCCGAGAACAATGAAGTACCCATTTCCTTTATGAGCTATGCTTTCAAAGGCACTAAACTTAATTACCCAGTGGTAGATCGACAAGCCTACACTGTTTTCAAAGCAGTTAAGCACTTCCGGTCCTATATTTTGAAGTCTAGAACGAAAGTCATTGTCCCCTATCCAGTCATTAGGAATCTGTTAGTGTAGAAGGAACTAGGAGAAAATAGAGCCAACTGGGTCACCTCTTTGCAGGAGTATGACCTAGAAATCACCCCATCTCAGATAGTGAGAGGCCAAGGGTTATGCAAGTTAGTTGCTGATTCAACAACAGGACAACAAGAAGAAAGTGATACGTCAAACCTAGGACAAAGCGATCGAAGTCTAATCTGTTGCGCACAAAACTCTGTCAGTCCTTAGTATGATGATATAAGACTATATCTTGAACATGGGTCAGCCCCCCGTCACCTTGACCCCGCTAAAATAAGAGCGTTGAGATTAAAGTATGCCTCCTTTCATCTGGTTAATGGTATCCTGTTTCGTCAAAGTTTTGATGGCGTACTGATGCGTTGTCTTGAAAAAGACGAAGTAGAAAAAGTCTTGCTCGAGTTGCATGCAGGAGAAGCTGGTGGTCATTTTGGTGGTGACACCACTACCCATAAGGTTTTGAGAGCCGATTATTAATATCCCACACTTTTTAGAGACGCCCATGCCTTGTGTCGTAAATGTATTATTTGTCACAAAGCATCAGGGCGGTTACAAAAACCAACCTTTCCTCTACAACCCGTTTCAATAGATTCTCCTTTTCAGCAATGGGGCCTTGATATCATAGGTCCGATCAACCCCCCGTCCTCGCAACATCACAAGTTTATTGTGACAGACACATATTACTTTACCTGATGGTCTGAAGCTAATGCATTAAGAACTGTCAACACCAGTCAGGTAATTGACTTTCTAAATTCGAATATTATCACTTGTTTCAGTATCCCTGACTGTTTAGTGTTCGATAATGCTTCTTACTTTTCCTCTCTTGAGATGAGCGAGTTTGCTTTGGAAAAAGGAATTAAGCTGAAGTATTCTGCTAGCTATTACCCCCAGGGCAACGGATTGGCAGAATCAACAAACAAGAACTTGATTAAAATCATCAAGAGAACGGTGGTTGAAAATCACAAAAATTGGCACAACACACTGTTGAATGCGCTGTGGGCTGATAGGGTAACGCCAAAATCTACTATAGGTAACTCCCCCTTTTTTCTCGTTTATGGCAGAGAAGCAATTTTGCCACCTCACTTTCTTCTCCCTTCACTTCAGTTGTCGCAGAAAATCCAAGAAGAAGATTGTCCCCCTTTGGAAAACTGAATTAACGCTTTGATGAAGCTAGAAGAGGTAAGAGCCCAAGCTAAACATAAGTTAGATCAGCATCAACTATTGGTTAAAAGATGGTTTGATTCTAACTCTTCTCCTGATAGGAATTTCGAAGTAGGTGACCTCGTCTTCAAATGGGACAAACCACATGAGGGAAAAGGAGAGCACACAAAATTTCAAAACTTATGGCTTGGACCTTTTTTAATTGTTGAAAAGTTGGGTCCCAGTTCTTTTCAATTGCAGAATCTTGAAGGGCAGCTTGACACCTATCTGATGAATGGCCAAGCCCTGAAAAGATACTTTGCTTGATGACAACCCTTGTATATTATGCACATATTTTTCTTCTGTTTGCTTTTTCGTTTGCTTTTGTATTTTATTTTTTTCCTTTGAGTTTATCAGCTTGTGTTTTTTGAAATACACATACCTGTATACTGAGCTATTCAGACAAAGAAAACAGAAATTTCCTTCGCTGAAATAACTGCTAAGAAAATTGTATAAACATCAATGGTATATTTCTGAAATTTATATCTATGTTGGCAAAAAGTCCGTTGTTTGAAAGAAGTTGACTGATTTCGATCTCTGAGTAAATCTTGTCATGATCATCTATTATATTTTTATGCTATCCCTATTCCTTAAGGGAATGACTCAGAAGATGTCTCCCTGCCTTAGGAAGTTGGTTCTGTAAATGAAACATCTTTGGATCTTAATAAAGGCCAGTTCTAAAAAATTCTGATGAGGTCTGAAAAAATATATTAAAATATCATGATTTTCAGTGTCACCCCGCTCAACTATATATCTTTGAAAAACAAAACAAAATAAATCATTAAAAGAGCTGTGGGAAGTGCTTGTAAACCCACCAGGATGCTGAACAGGTCTGCTGGCAGCAGGTAAATGCATGCATGACGCCAAGACAACTTCGTCGGGGTACTGAACAGGCCCGCTGGTAGCGAAGCAATGTCAGGTCTATGAAAATTTGCAAATAAGAAACCTATTAACCATAAAATGTCCTTTATTCTGATTAGGAACTTCTTGGCAGGATACAGACGTCAGAGTGGGTTAAATGGTAACCATGTCGAGGCTATGGACACCTGCTGGCAGTAGTGGCTCTGTCAACAGTATTGGAGATTTTATCTTTAACATCGTAACTCGTTGGTCTTAAGACTGTTATCAGTTTTCATCTTTTAAAACACTGCTGGAATAGTTGGTTAATGATGATGTTTATACGATTTTCTGGTTGATATTTTTGAGTTGGAATTATCTTTGCTATCCTAATCTGAATTTGTTATTTTGGCAGAGATAACTACTTCTACCAGTGTGTCGTCATTGTTGGCAGCCAATTCACATTTTTCCATTGTCCCTATAATTTGCCTACACGAGTGTTTTGCAAACCTTAATTTTTTTGTCGCAATTCTCAAATAAACGACACTTTTATTCTTTGTGCTATTTGCACACTTACCTGCGCTGTTTTTTTCACGACTGTAAGTGTGAAAACTTGGTCTTTCGAAGTCGCATTAAAATCATTATTGAATTGTCGTTATCCTTCTTGTCGATATGCCCATTGCGTTTACATTTTACTTATCATTATGAAGTTGGTAAACACCTTTTAATCTGTACTCATTTGACATTCTTTGATTGATTATGTAATTTCGTTTCTTGAGTAATTGAGGTTGTGATGCATTGGCGATTGGATTTACATGTTATTTGATCAATTCACTTAGCATATTGATTATATGAAAAAACATTGGTGTTATGGTTTAAACCCTTGGTGTGAATCATTTCATACAACACTTGGTATTGGTTTCGATTTGTGTGTTTGGTTTTAAAACTATGGCATAGCTTTTGATTGCGCGAACGGTTTATCCACTTACCAAAGGTTTCGATTGATTCATTGAAATGGCATAATTGTAAAACATATGCATTGTGATTTGAATAGTGGAAAGTGCCCACGGTTGTACCATTGGTAATGACTATTCTGCATGGATAGAAATAGCTCCACCACCTTCGCACGATGTCATTAATGCCTATCTCCTATCCCTGTTTCACCTCTGCTAACATCGGGTAAGCCTTCGAGCATTCTGCTCCTGCGTACGCTATGATTCAAACCCTAGTTCATTCACATTTCTTACCGTGTGCTCTTCTCTATGGCACTGGTGGTGCGAGTTGAACCAAATGGTAGTCAAGCCTTGCTACTGTTCAATAATGCCCGAAAAGACTTAGAGGATAGTGGTTGGCTCACGTTTGTACAGAGGTTTGAGGGTTTTAATCTATTTGTTGCACAACAGTTTGCCCTGACTTTTGATGGGTGTAGGGCCAAAATAGGTGACATTCATCTTGAAATCAGTGAAGAGTTCATCATCTCTGCCACAGGGTTAGCAACCACGGGCCAACGATGGTTTAAAAATTCTAAAGTTGAGGAGGTGCCATGGCCACTACTGTTCGTCTCGCCAAAGGTCACATCCTGTGACATAGGTATGCCGATTTCCACACTTAAACCAAGGTGGCATGATCTGTTGATAGTGGTTAAACAATTCATGACCTGTGATGGTCGATATGGACTAGTTTTTCTTTATCACCTTCGACTGTTAATGAATTTTATGGGTTATCCATTGAATATGCCATTTTACTTCCAGCATAGCCTTTATAAAATGTTAAAAAGGTTTAAATGAGAAAAGGTCGATAGTAGCTTGTTCCACCATGGCCTAATCAGGCTCATTGTTGTTCACCATTTAAACCTCGACGACAATAGTTGGCAAGTTTTTATCTCTCGAAATGGTTTTGCTGATACAAAGCCTGTCCAAATTGACAAACCCATGGTTAGTGAAACTAAGGTTGAGCCACCCGTGCCTTTCCATGTCTTACTGTCCTCTCCTAAACCCTCAGTCGACCCTGATATCGATCTACCTGACGTTATAACTGAGAAGGTTGAGACTGTTAAAAAGCCTGTGAGCAAAAAGGTCAAGGGAAACCCTACTGTCGACGACAAAGGTAAAAAGAATGCTCGACTTATATCGAGGCTTGCTAGGAATAAACCTAAACCTAGTATTGATCAGAATCCCATAGTCCTCAGTGAAGACTCGGATTCTGACATCGAACACTTCTTGGTTAGTGAGTACCCTTACTCCCAAGTCTTGTGCTCCGAGCCACCCTATGACGTCGTTTCTAATTTACCCCATTGCCTAAAGAATAATCCTAGCTATCCCGGGATCAAGCTTCCTAGTGAAACCCTCGGTGATTTAACCAAACCCTCGGTTGTTATTTCAAATCTCGGGTAGTCATCGTGCAATCAGTGTAATGTGTGGCTGGAACGCTACTATACCGACGTCCCCTTATTACAGTCGAAAATCAAATCATTGGAAAATCAAGTTACAGTGTTGAAAAACCAAAGGGATAAGCTTCAAGCTAATGACAAGAAGCAGAAAACCACTGGTTCCATCGTATTTAGGAATGTCGAATCGGCTACAGCCTTCGTGAATTCCAAAATGTCATGATCAAGTTGTCTTCTCATCATCCAGGTATGAATTTCGATATCATTTTCATTTTGTGAATTGCTAGGATTAATATAATGAATTGAGTTTGGTTTTCAAATAGCTTTGTCTATTGTTTGAAATGACTCTGTTATAGCCATATCAAAAATAGTTATGTTGTTCATCCTGTACATTATTTTTGTTTTGCTAAAATTAAATGAAGTTTTGATTTGGTTACACGATTTGGTTGTGCCCAGTTTAGCAATTGACTGGTTGTCAATGGGTTTGATTCGTTTGTCTGTTGGTGTGAGTTAATGTGATCAATGGTGTGTGATTTCGCTTGGATTTTGTTTGTATCTGACCTGTACAGGAGATTTTTATGCTAAAATTAGAGCATGACCATGTTTTGATTTGGTATGATTTCGTTATGGTTGGATATATCGGCTCTAATTTTATGGTGTGATTTTGGAACGATTTCGTGAGTTTGATTGTTATGATCTTTTAATATGTTATGTGATGTAATATTCTAAATTAGGAATACAACTCTGTTCGACTCTGGTTTGGAAAGAACGACACTATTTTGTATGGAAACGATATTCTTATTTAGCCTTTGTAGAAGATATCTTTGCCAAAATCATGGAACTGTTTTGATTCACAATGACTATGTCAAACTCAAACTGTTCGATTCGCTCTTGATTTGATTGGATTGTTGCATATTTTGAGTTAGCGTGATTGTTTTTATGAGTTGGATTCATATCAAAAATAGACTTGATGTTGCTCTGTTGATTTTAATTTTCAAAACGAGTTTGTTAACTCAGATCAACTTATGTTATCTCTGTTGAATTCACATGATGAAATTCGGTTAATAGTTCATTTTGAAATGAATTTTAGTAATAATTTCGTTAAAAGTCAATCGATTTCTTCCACCCCCAATTGGCAATAATAAATGATTGGTCGAATCCCACAGACCCTGTTATCAACTGATTGAATCCATTATGATTTCATTTGTGATAATTTACATACCAGTTTTGATTTGATTCGCTAATAACATGGATCGTTTGTTGTGTTTAATATATTGCGATCAATTTGAGAAAATGATCCTGTTAATTTGGTCTGGATTCGAAGTGATTTTGTGGATAGTTGAAGCAATTGTTTGTGATTTCAATTGGTTATGAATCGATTTCATTACTGTTGGTTATCCAATATGATTTCGTTTACCCGATTTTGTGACAACAAATGAAACAGAGTATATGCATCTCTGTAGTCGATTGATTGATCTTAGTCTTGTTTTGATCTCAAATTAGTATAACAATTTCAATTTGAATGATTCGTTTGTCTTTCAAATAGAAATTAGATACTTGTTAATAGTTTGAATTTAATTCTTTAAATATCTGAATTGATTTTAATGTTGATTCTATGTCTGATTTAGACCAGCTACAGAATCGCAAGATTCTGTAGCTAGTCTTTAGGATTAGATTTTTATCAATTCTATCAACAAAATATCCTCTTAACTTGTCCATTTTTGACTTCTTTCAGGTACATTCGAATTGCATTGGGCATGCTGTGGCAGTCTAGGAGATATTTGTGTAATATAGTTTTATTTTTGAGTTGTTAGTTTGAGTTAGAGATAGAAACTTGGGATATTTTCCCAGATTTGTGTAAACAATTTTGATAACTTCCACAGGGATGTTTTACCCTGTGGAAGGTCTTTAAATACTTATTATTTTTTGTAATAAGGAGCATCCTCCCTTGTGGGAGAACCAGGCTATGGATTTCTACTACAAACTGAGACAAGAGTTGATGTCTTGCTACAGCTTTCGGTTTCAATATATCAATCTTTTGTTTCAAGTTTATGCATGTCTATTTGCAGTTGATTATAGACTACTTTAGCTATCATAATCTATTGCAGGATGATACGATTTGATTAATGTGTTATCCATATCTGATCTCTTTCATTATTTAAAAAGTACAACAATTACTTTGTTTCAGTTAATGAATCACAGATTTCTCTTCTTTTTTAATTGAATCATTCTATATAGATCTTTGCATACAGGTTTATCTAACTGTGAAGATTTATAAATCATAAAATTGTTGTAATTTTTATGTCTTGTTTGTCCTGTAATCATATTTGAAGAGCACTGTAGCTTATTGTTTACAACAATCTCCTGGATAATTCGGTGCGGGTTTCCTCCCTCCGATCAGCTAAGACAATCATTTCACACAGGACAAACCTGGAGCGTTTCTTCAGGTCAGTTTGTTTTTTAGTATTTAATAATTTATTTGTTAGTATAGTTTAAGTAGTTTAGTTAGATTTATGTGTAATTTAGATTTGTATTTAGAAATAGTATGTTAGTTGTTTAGATAGTTTCCAGTTTATTTGTTTTTCATAAAATCGTAAAAAGAAAAAAACAATAGCTCTCACTGTCTTAGGACAGAATATTAATGAGTTTTTCAGGTTTTCATTCAAATCTGTAAATTGTAAATATTGTGTGTTTGTGAATAAGATTTATTTCTATTAGTAGTTAGATATTTAATTTCTTAGAGTTAGTATAGCATTAGATAGTAGATTGTATATATAGATTTGTTTAGTTTGTTTTAATAGTTAATTTTAGTTAGATTAGTTTATTAGTTTGTTTTAATAGTTAATTTTAGTTAGATTAGTTTATTAGTTTGTTTTAATAGTTAATTTTAGTTAGATTAGTTTATTAGTTTGTTTTAATTGTTATTTTTAGTTAGATTAGTTATTTTAGAATAGTTTTCTTTTGTTTCCTTAGGACTTAGATCGGCTAACAAAGCCGCTAAACCCGTCAGGGTGGTTCATCCCAAACGGCTTGGGTTATTAGACAACCCCGGACTGGTTCCACTCTCCTAGTTGACGGACGGTCAATTTCGCCCGTTAACAGTGCGTTTCTTAGATTGAGTTGTGAGATCGTCCAAGTATGCAAGGATGATATGAGCTAGATTTTGAAAAATATATGTCATAGCCCATTGGAAAGTTGCGCCAACATTCTTTAAGACAAAAGGCATGACACGATATGCAAAAGTACCCCAAGGGGTAGTGAATGAGTTTTTGTACTGATCGGCTGTGTGAATTTGAATTTGATTATAACCAGAGAAACTGTCCATGAAGGATAGAGCCTCGTGTCCTACGTAGTCATCGATAATTTGATCAATGAAAGGTGTTGGAAAGTTGTCCTTAGGACACGCGTGATTGAGATCACGAAAGTTTGTGCAGACACGGATAATGCCCTGTTTTTTGTTAACGGGTACAGGGTTTGAAACCCATGATCTATAGGTGATGGGGTAAATGAACCTGACAATGCGTAATTTGTCAATTTTGGCTTTGATGGCTGCTTCTTTGGATGGGTGTAGCAGTCATTGTTTTTGACAAACTAGTGTAATGTCGGGCTAGGTGTCGATGCGATGTTCGACGATAGAGGGATCAAGGCCAGGCATTTCTGTGTATGATCAGGCAAAAATATCCCGATATTCCTGGAAGAGGGATTTATAGGTGGCGATTTCTTGAGGAGTATAAGCAGCTCCAATGGTGATTTCCTCGACGATGCCATTTTTTATGGAAATGTCAATTTTAATGGTCGGGGAAATGTTGGCCATGTTTCCTTCCTCAAAAGCATTAGGGGCAGGAATGGGGTTCTTGAACCAGTAGATAGGTCCTGATGGGATAAAATCCTTAGTTTCGACTATGTAGATGGGGTGTTTGTTAGGCGGCGTGGAGGCTTCCTATGGAAAGAAGAGTGTGCAGTGGTGTAGCACATCCCATGGGTAGTCAAGGTTGTTTAACTCTTCAAGTATTTCCTCATCATAGTGGAAGTGACGGGAATACAAGGGGTCATGAAGAGTGATATCGGTGACTCTTGTCATGTGGATGCCCCCTGGTGATGAAGAAGCAGGGGGAACAATGCAAGGAGATGGTGATGGTTCGCTCGACATAAACCAAATATTGAAGTATTGAGGAGTACCCGTGGTAGTTGGGTGTAAAATGTCCATAGGGAAATGAGCAGGAGAGTTGGGGAAATTAGGGGGTGAATCCTTAGATAAGTCATCTAAGAACCATGGANCACTGGGGACCCCTAGAAAATCAAGCTTTTAATGCAATAAAGAAGGCCATAATAGACGCTCCGTCTCTCATGAGCCCCAATTTTTCTCAAGACTTTACACTCTACACTTTTGCTTGTGACCGTTCCTATGCCGTCGTCCTAACCCAAAAGAATGCCGAGAACAATGAAGTACCCATTGCCTTTATGAGCTCTTCTTTCAAAGGCACCGAACTTAATTACCCAGTGGTAGATCGGCAAGATTACGCTGTTTTCAAAGCAGTCAAGAACTTCCGGTCCTATCTTTTGAAGTCTAGGACGAAAGTCATTGTCCCCTACCCAACCGTCAGGAACCTGTTAGTGTAGAAGGAACTAGGTGAAAAGAGGGCTAACTGGGTCACCTCCTTGCAGGAGTAAGACTTAGAAATCACCCCAGCTCAGATAGTAAGAGGCCAAGGGTTATGCAAGTTGGTTGCTGATTCAACAGTAGGACAGCAAGAAGAAAGTGATACGTCAAACCCAGGACAACACGATCAAAATCTAATCTGTTGCACACAAAACTCTATCAGTCCTTGGTATGATGATCTAAGGTTCTATCTTGAACATGGGTCAGCCCCCCATCACCTGGATCCCACTAAAAGAAGAGCGTTGAGATTAAAGTCTACCTCCTTTCATCTGGTTAATGGTATCCTGTTTCGTCAAAGTTTTGACGGCATACTGATGCGCTGTCTTGAAAAAGACGAAGCAGAAAAAGTCTTGCTAGAGTTGCATGCAGGAGAAGATAGTGGTCATTTTGGTGGTGACACCACTGTTCATAAGGTTTTAAGAGACGGTTATTACTAGCCCAGGATTTTTAGAGATGCCCATGCCTTGTGTCGTAAGTGCATTATTTGTCAGAAAGCATCAGGGTGGTTACAAAAACCATCTTTTCCTTTGCAGCCCGTTTCAGTAGACTCTCCTTTTCAGCAGTGGGGCCTTGATATCATAGGTCCAATCAACCCCCCGTCCTCACAACAACACAAGTTTATTATGACAGCCACAGATTACTTTACTCGATGGTCTAAAGCTACTGCGTTAAGAACTGTCAACACCAGTAAGGTAATTGCCTTTCTAAATTCAAATATTATCACTCGTTTTGGTATCCCTGACTATTTAGTATTCGATAATGTTTCTTAATTTTCCTCTCTTGAGATGAGTGAGTTCGCTTTGGAAAAAAGAATCAAATTAAAGTATTTTGCTAGCTATTATCCCCAGGGCAACGGATTGGCAGAATCGACAAACAATAACTTGATCAAAATCATCAAGAGAACAGTGATTGAAAATCACAAAAATTGGCACAATGCACTGTTAAATGCGTTTTGGGCTGATAGGGTAACACCAAAAGCTGTTGTAGGTAAATCCCTCTTTTTTCTCGTTCATGGTAGAGAAGAAATTCTGCCACCTCACATTCTTCTTCCTTCACTACAGTGGTCACAGAAATCCCAAGAAGAAGATT
>JZKD02S1428180.1:0-11097 GCA_000966675.3 Picea glauca
TCTACTGCATACTAGCCAAGCGGAGCACCCTCCGCAGCAGTAACTCGGCAAACAAAAAGCAAATGAGCAGCCAATGCATCTACCATATGACGTCGGCAGAATGGCAGGTACAGGTACAGGTGCAGGGGAATGCTCTTCAATATCTTTACTCTCCACCATCTTCTTGAAGTTAATGTTTTCATGTAACTCCAGAGGCTCGTGCAATGAATGACCTTTGCCTGCATCTTCAATATATTTATCAGTGTTTTACAAAATTCGGAGAATAAAAAAAATCGTTAGATAACCTAATCTGTAAAATATTAAACTGCTACCTCCTACGTGATCTTTGATATTTCCTGCTTCACAAAGCACAGCTATAAACAAAAATGTAAAACATGTTAGAGAAGCCATTTTCAATAAAAACGAAGCCATTTCAATCAATACAGAATATTTGCTCGCAGAAGTACAATATCCATGGCGTTCAACATGTAATCTCTTCCTTTTATAGGAAAGTTGGATATAAAATTAGCAGCATTAAGTTTGATTATAGAGTTTAACATGTAAGTCCTTATTTTTCTAGGGAAGTGGTTTTTATAGGGAACTGCTTCCTAAGTTTCAGGAGCTTCGGAACTAGTAGGGAACGTTTCCAATTAATTGGGAATTTTTTTGAGAACTTGGTAGTTTTTTTGGGAGCTTCAACATCAAAAAAAATGAGAGCTTGGGAACTAGTTTCCTAAATCTAGAGATTTAAATTAAAATTATATTAAATTAAAATGTAAATATGTTTATCTCATTATATATATATATATATATATATATATATATATATATATATATATATATATTTATTTTAAGCTGGGGGAATCCACAACAACTATACCACAACACTTGTCAATGTGTCTACACCCCTCCCATAAAAGTTTGAAGGACATGGGGGTGGGCTTTGATCCACTTATGTGTCACTGGTCACCATACCATTTAATATAGTATCTCTCAAGGTGAAAAACTCATAGCTTTCCACCATTGGATCCAACCCCTTTGGGCTTGTTTATCCCATTAGTACAAATACATAATTTATTACAAATATTTTCATTATATTTATTTAAAATATCACTATAAAGCAAAGACTAAACTATACTAAACATTATTTTAAAAATTATTTAAGTAAAAAAAAATAATACCACTCACTTTATAGTTGAGGATATGAATTTTTTTTAATGCATGTGTGTTTTTATTCAAGCTGACTAAACATGAAAGTAGAATAAATCAATACCCTATCCATGGCAAGCATTTACTCCAATTTGTTATGACTATCAACCAACCATATCAATGACTTTTATTGTATTTCCATATTACAAGAGTTGCACTATTTAGCTTTTCCAATCAGAACAAGAATAATGCTTCAAATACAAAGATGTTTGAGGTTTATATATGTAAAGTTTAATTTTTAAAAGATGTTAAAACTTTATATATGTATTTTCAATTTTGTTTCTCATTTTCTAATAGAATCTTTATGGATGTTAAACTTTCAATATTGTGTTAAATATATTCATATAATTATTAATACAGATTAAATTAGTAATTTCCATAATCTAGTTGTTGTTTGTTGTAGTAGGAGCAACTTTGATTTTTATATTTTTTTAATATTAACACATATTCCAAAAACTCTTGCAACATAGATAAATACTAATCTAATTAATGTAATTTTATTTATTTATTTAGAGTCTTGTTTGTTGTTTATATGGAAACTTGTGGTTTACTATTAAATAAATTATATCTAAATGGTTTATTGTTAAATAAAAAGCTCTGTAGATGGTGCTGACAATATGTAGGGTTGCATATCTTCATGTGTACAGGTATTTATTTTTGGGGCTATCTTATTTTTATTCTTATGTAGGATTATATATTTTTTTGAGGCTATCTTATTTTTATTGTTATGTAGGGTTATATATTTTTTTGGGGGTTATCTTATTTTTATTAATTTTTTTTTCTTTTTCAAAAAAACTATATTAATTAATTAATCATTTTTATAATAAAATTTATTTATTTTTATATAAATATAATAAATTTTTTTTACCAAAAGGCACACATTAAATCCTCCGTCCATCAAAAGATTCGTTAAAATCCAAAGTTTTAGCTTAAAAAAAATTCAATACCTTTTATAAATAAAAAATGTCTTCCCAAAGCTAATTCAATGACCTTTATAAATAAAAAATAATAATTCAATGGCCTTCATAAATAAAAATAAATAACTTAACCTTAAAAATATGCAAGTGTTCTTTATTAACTGCAATTATTAATTAAATAATGAGAAAATATGGTTCGTAACTTTAATTTGCCAACAGAACATCACATAGAGATTAAACCCTGAGCCAAACACCTTTTTGTTGCATGGTGGATAACCCTCGATTGAATGTCGTGTAACGGAGGCTAAGATTGCGCCATGCATTGGAAATAGAACATGACTTCTTTATTGTTGATTTAGATTTAATAGTTTTTTTTTGGAAATAGAACATTGCCAAGACTTCTTTATTGTTATTATTTAGATTTAATGGCTTTTTTGAATTTTTTTTAGTTTAAATATTTTATGTTTTGTTTTTTAATTTTTTAATTTTTTTAATTTTAACAAAAATTTCTAAAAAAATTTAAACAATATTTTTTTTACTTTTATTAAAAAAATAGAGTTAAAATGAAAACAAAATATTTAAAATAAAAATAATAATAATAATAAATCAAAACATTAATTATAATAGCTATATGTACACATTAAGTAATAACTAAATCAAATTATTTATTAATTATAATAGAGATATATATACATTAAGTAATAACTAAATCAAATTATTTATTGTTAAAGAAAAAGTATATGTGGAGTTGCATATCTTGATGTAAAATAGTTCTCAACGTGTTTATAAGGGTGAATTCATTCATTAATTAACATAGGAAATCAATTAACTATCTTGCAATGCATTGGAAATAGAACATTGTTTATCTTTGGCAGGGATTTTAGAGTTTGTTTGGGTTTTTTCCTTATATCAACAAAATAGAAGAAATAGAAAAAAAGAGTTTAAATATAAAATATAGTAAGATTTAAAATCTAAAAATAATAATAAATAATTATAAAAAATATCATAAATATCAAAACATGAAATAATCAAATCAAATTATTTATTGTTAAAGAAAAGTGATGTAAATAGTGTTTTTGACAATATGTTGAGTTGTATATCTTGATGTGAAAAAGTCCTTATCCATACCAGTGTGACACATTGTTATGGACAAATCTACTCATTACAAAAAAAAAACTTACTAATTATTTTTTGCTTTTTCAAAAAAAAAAATCATCAATTACTCTACAGAATCCAATTAACCTACAAAATCTAATGTTTAACTTCATAAATAAATATTTTGTTAATATAATAGAAATAATTGTTTTTCTAAAATTTGATTAAAAAAAATTATTAGTTATTTTTTGCTTTAAAAAAAAAATACACACAATCATCAATTAACATAAAAAAATCTAATATTTAATATAAGAAATAAATATTTTCTTAATATATTTAGAAAAAAATGTTTTGTTTTTTTTTTGGTTAATATATTTGAGATCTTCTTACATCTTTCACCTATATCTACATCATAAATGATCTAGATAAGATAGGTGAGTATGCATTTATTAGGTAGGTGAGAAGTTGGAGTGTTTTAGAGAAATATCTAGTTTTAAATGTATTTTGCATTTCAATTTTCATATGAATGTGGAGAAGAGATTAACAACTCCATTGTTATTGTGTGTGTATGCTTTGTTTTCAAAGGTTTGTGTCTTCTTGAACTTGAACATGTTATGAAAGAAAGATTAAGACTCTTCAAAGATAGGAGAGAAATTTGCAAGTTATAGAGAGTTTTTCTAGCTTGACTGAGCAACAATAGTGCTGAAGGAAGCGTTGGTCGAAATATGAAAGTAAAAACAAGTTTCAAAAGTTCTGATTTTTTGGACTTGGTCGCCCCCGACCAGTGTATAAGGATCGACCACCCTTCAAGGCGTCCCCCAGAGAAGGAAAATGGCACTACCACCCCTAAACACTTGTGCAAAAAAAATTGTCTATCGGATAGCTCATTGGGAGTAGACAGGGCACGACTAGGTTGAGAAAAGTTATGGTTTTGGCCTATTTCGATAGAAGAAAAAGGTTTTTTGGTTAGATATAAATAAAAAGGGGGAGTTGATTTCTAGTAGAAGATTCATGGCATCTAGCAGCAATTCGGTACACTCACGAGGACCGATTTTAATAGGTAAAAATTATGAGGTATGGTTCATTAAAATAAAATTTTCCTCTAGTCTGAAGATTGTTGGGAAGAAATAGTTAACGGGTTCACAGAACTAGATTTGGCTAATCTACAAGCTATGAAAAATGCACATAGAAATTTTATCGAAGAACTCATGAAAAAGGACAACAAATCCCTATGGCTCATCGAGCAAGGGTTAGAGGAATATATTTTCCCCAAGGTAGAAGTAAAAAATCATGCCAAATAGGCATGAGATACTCTTGAAACCACTTATCATGGCACAAATAAAGTAAAAAATGCAAAGTTGTAGACATTTAGGATGAATTTTGAGACTCTTTAGATGGAGGATTCAGATTTCGTAGATCATTTTATGACCCATGTCATTGGCATCGTAAATCAACTACGCACACATGGAGAAGACATTCAAGATCAAAAGTTCATTGAGAAGGTACTTTGAAGCCTTCCTAATAATTTTAATATGGTTCTGGTCTCTATAAAAGATTCAAAAGACATGTCAACATTGATAGTTGAAGAACTCATGGGATCTTTGTTAACTCATGAGGACAGGTTCAGTCTAAATACTAAATATTTGGAGAACACATTTCAGTCTGAGGCCTACATAAGCATATGTAGAGGTCGAGAGAATAGAAGGAGAGGAAGACGAGGAAGAGAACAGTCTCAAACAAGAGAGAGGTCAACTTTAGAATACTCAAAACATAGTGAATAGTTAGAAAAACCACAAAGAAACTCTCATAGCCAAAGGGGGAGATGCAAAAATTTCAATCATCCAAGGTGGACTGATAAATCAAGGATCCAATGTTATTATTGCAAGAAATTTGGTCACTACGAAAGTGAATGCATAAATAAGCAAGTAGATATGAACAGGGGTAGAGAAAATGTTACCAACAATGAAGAAGGAACATCTAAATCAATGTTCTTTTCATGTCAATTCATAGAATAAGAAAGCAATAAACATAATCTTTGGTTGTTGGATAGTGGTTGCAACAATCATATGACATGTAAAAATGATTTGTTTTCTAGCTTAGATAGCTCTGTCACATCTCAAATTAAATTGGGAGATGATTATCAAAAGAAAGTTTTAGGAAAGGGTGTAGTTTTTGTATTGACCAAGCAAGATGAAAAGAAGGATATCCATGATGTTTATTATGTACCTAGTCTTAGACATAATTTGATGAGTGTAGGCCATATGAAAGAACATGGTTATAAATTCATTTTTGAAGGTTCCAAGAGTACAATATTGGACAAACCACCTAGTAAGAAAATGCTAGCTACAATACAAATGACCAAAAATATAATGTTTCCTTTCATATTGAGAAATCTTAATTTGTCATAGTCATATGACCAAAATGTATCAAGCTTAGATGAGACTTGGTTGTGGTATATTAAATATGGTCATTTACCATTTAGTAGTCTCATTCTTTTACATAAGAATTTTATGGTCAAAGGTTTTCCCATTATCAATGAATAGAAAAACTCTTGTGAGAGTTGTATTTTGGCTAAGAACAAAAGGGACAGTTATCTCGATGCTTCCTACAGAGAAAAAGAACAACTCAAGATGGTGCATACAAACCTTTTTGGTCCAATTCAAACTCCATAAATAGGAGAAATCTTTTATTTTCTAACAATCACTGTTGATTTTAACAGGAAATATTGGGTGTATTTTCTCAAGAACAAATTAGAGACATTTGAAAAATAAATCTATGACAGAGAAACATAGTGGTAAGCACATCAAATTATAGAGATCAGATCAATGAGGTGAGTATGATTCCAAAGAATTTGTAGCATATTGTAGGAAGTATGGGATGAAGAGATAGTTTACCACAAGATACACTCCATATCAAATTAGAGTTGTTGAAAGGAAGAATCATGCAATAATGGATATGGCTAGAATTATGCTGAAGAATTTTTTTTTGTCAAATGAATATTGGGATGAATACTGGGGTGAAGCAGTGGCATGCTCGATTTATATTATGAATTTGTATCCAACCAACAATGTGAAAAATCAAGTTCCTAAATAATTTTGGAGTGATATGAAATCTAGTGTTTCTCATTTTAAATTTTTTGGTTGTGTGTCTTATGCTCATTTTCCCGAAGAGATGAGGACAAAGCTTGATGATCAAAGTGAAAAATGTATATTTGTGGGATATAGTGAGCATTCTAAAGCATATAGGTTGTACAATCCTATTAATAATAAGTTGATAGTGAGCAGAGATGTTAAATTCCAAAAAAGATAAATCTTGGGATAACCAAACAAATGGAATAATTGTAGATTAGATTCCATATATACAGGAAGATAAACATGTGGAAGATACAGGAAAACAATATTCTCCACCAAGACTTCCAATATTGCAAGTGCAAGGCCAAGGAGAACAAACAAATCATAGTTCTTCTTCCTCTTCTAGTAATGATTTGGATCCCACTATAGCAAATTTAATAAACTAGAAAACAAGAAGCTTGAAAGAAATTTATGAGAAAAATGATGGCATGGATCAATAAGCACATTTTTTTTTGTTATCCCGTCAACCAATACATTTGGAAGAAGCAATCAAGGATGAAAAATGGGTTCATGTAATGAACAAATAAATTAAAGCAATTAAAAGAAACAACACATGTGATATTGTATATCTTCCTATAGGTAAAACCAAAATTTGAGTTAAATGGGTTTATAAGAAAGAATTCAATGAATCCAAGAAAGAATCCAAAGTTGTTACCTCTCACAAGGGTTGATCCGATGGTTGGCGTGATTTATGGAACCAAATCAATGGTATGGATTTGATCCTTACACTATCCTTCCACTGCATAATCCAATGACTATGACTTAATCAAAGGTTGAGATGGACGACCACAGTTTACTTTGGGACTTTGAGACTTCGGGCCTCTGAAATATTTCAACCTTCCAGAGTACATTTTGTTGAAGTACTTATTATCACTTTCTTCTTGATAACCTCCACATGTCCCGGAGCTAGGAGCATGGGATTAACCATTCCAAGAGTTTGTTTTGTCAAAAATATCAACCGTGAATCTTCCTTCTCGATGGACGGTCATATATTACTTCATATATTTGGGACTTTGGGGGGTCAGAGGTATCGGTAATTCCTGTTTTAATTTCCACTGGAGTTGGTCAGCATCGAAGTGGTCAACCTGGGAGATATTAAATCCTTTTTCCACTACGTTTTGATCTAACTGTTATTTGAAAATTCAGGTGATCTTAGATCAACGGCTAGTATTGACTTCAACCTTCGACGCTTCAGGTAATTGTTGGTTTCCCTCGAAGGACAAACTCCTGGAGTGATGTAACTTGTTGATGTCATTTTTGACTTGGAACTAAAATGCTACATGTCACTTAGATTTGAGGTTGTCGTGTACCTAAAATGACAACGAGACCTTGACACTTGTTACCATTTGATTGTGCCATGTGTCCTTACTGGCATGGATCTCTTGACGTAGCACAAGTCATCCTTCTCAATCTAACAACTGTGATCGGTTCTAGATGAATGGTCTAGATTCATTTTGGCCTTGGGGACTATGGGTTATCCGTTCCCAATTCTCAATTCTCCCGAAGTGAGATTCCCTGAATAAAAATTGAGCAAGTTGACCTCATCTAATGATCCATCTTTGACGTGGAAAGCCTAACATGATCCAGCAGCTTTTGGGATTTCGACTATTTCCAGATCTCATGAATTCTTGATCCAACGACCGTGGTCATTTCTAGATCAATGGTCTAGATTCATTTTAGCATTCAGGACTTTGGATTAATCATTCCCAATTATCAATTCTCCCGAAGTGAGATTCCCCTAATAAACTTCAAGCAACTTGACTTAATCTAATGATCATTTTTTATGTGAAAATCTCAACACGATCCCACGGTTATCGAGATTTCGGCTGTTTTGGGATCTTGTGAATTCTTGATCCAACGACTGTGATCATATCTTATATCAATGGTCCATATTTATTTTGGCCTTCGAGACTTTGGGTTATTCACTGCCAATTCTCAATTTTCCTGAAGTGAGATTCCCCGATTAAATTTTGAATTCATCTAACGGTCAAGAATGCTCTCGTAGTAGATCAATGATCAGGGATGATTTCAGAACTAAAACTTCTGCAATCGTTAACTCAACCCTTTCATCCTAGAATGGTTCCCCGCCATTGATATGCACTTACTGAGATCCAATGGTCAGGACTTAATCGTATGTTTTATCTGAAGGTCCTCCTCTGTAACTCCCAGATATGATAGTCTCAGTTTGTCCTGAAATATTCATCAATGGACAAGATTCTCCCTCGATTATTTTGTAGTTTTACTATTGAGATTTCAATCTTAATTTCGTTTCTGCAATTCATTTTCCCTTCTGATATTTTTGGTAGATTCCTCTACATGTTGTTCATAGCAAGTCATCATTCCTTCCATATGCTTTACCTTCTAATATTTTTGGTTTTCTACTTGGATTCTAACTAATAAAGATCATTGATCTGTTCGGAGTTTGATCCCAATGGTTTTTATGCATTGCTCTGATCTTGTGAAACTAATATTTTTCCTCTCTTGAGCTTTGGGTAGATTCCTCTGCATGTTTTTTCATAAAAATGCATCATCACATCATAATGACATCGACTGTTTACATCATTGACAACAAATTAATGAAAATATGTCCAACAATCTCCCCTTTGTCATTGAGGGAAACACACTAACTTCATACAGAAACTCCCCCTGTGATGATGCTTCTCTCCTCTGAAGTTACTCCCCCCCTTTGACATCAATGGAAAAGGGTTTCTCCCCTTATGATTAATCTCTCTATGTATGTATGTTTTTGAACAAAATATGAACTCGGGTAACTTCCCCTGCAATCATGCTCTACTTGACATAACCAAATGACTCTCCCTACCAATCTTCTCTCTCTTCCTCTAACTGTTTTCCCCCTTTGTTTCTAAAAGGGTGGTTCTTCCTGACAAGGTCTCTCCCACTATCATCTCTATAAGATGCCATGTATACCACTATATACAACATACTAACTTCCATTTTTAGGGTTTTTCCACTTTGGGACCAATGCATGATCATATCACATGACTTTACTGAGAGAATACATAACCTGCATAGTTCTTGGGCAGATGAAGACCTACAACAAACCATGTCATAACCTGCATACTTTTATACCATCAAACCATGATTCTTTCGATGATCATAGTTATCTATTCAATTTTTTTGTGCATCAATGCTCATAGGAGTATCAAAAGGAACAATCTTCCCTAATTTCTCCTTCCATTCTTTGTTTCTAATTTTTGAGAAGGATTTTTAGTGGATCATTAAAAGAACATTGGAAAACTTCTAAGATCATCATCACTCAATTCTTTTGGTTGTTCTTTTCTTGAAGATTCATCATCATTGTCACCATTTAGTGCACCAGAAGCTTCTTTATCCTTGTTTTGAGAATATTCCTTTTTTAATTTCCATTTGTTGGGTAATGGATAATATTCTTGTAGGACATAATCAAGTTCTGGAATTGTGCCATATTTTTATTTAGGAGTTTTCTTCTCTTGATCTTGATATACTTTATATGAATAGATTTGATTATTGTATTCCTTATTAGAAGTTTTACCCAACTATCTCCTATCATTAACTTCATAAATTTTATGAACAATATATTCATATTCAACGATAAGACCACTATAAATTGTACATACTGATCTAGTTGTACCAACTACAAAAAGGACTTAAAAGGTGATGCACTCCAAGATGAATCACATTCCAATCAAGTATCACTTTCTATGGGAACAAGTTACAGAAAAGAACATCAGAGTTGAGTATGTGGGCACAAAAGAACAAGTGGCAGACATATTTATAAAACCGCCTCCATGTGAATCCTTTGAGTATCTTCACCAGATACTCAGAGTTATTTCTACTCCAAAATGAATGCTTTTGAATGCTTATCTTATGTCTTATATGTACATGAGGAAGCACCATAAAGAGGACAATTCAGGTTGGGAGATCAAACAGTTCAATTAGGGGGAGCAGCCCCAGATGGAAATATACCTTTTCCAATGATGACAAAGGGGGAGATATTTATCAGATGCAGAGGACAAAGGCATGAATCCAAGGGGAGAAATGGTCACAAATATGCAAAGAATAAAGGCATGGTTCTAGGGGGAGCATGAGTGATATGACTTCAATATTGCATGACATGATTTCAGTATTGCATCAGAGTGTTTCCATCAATTCCAAAGCGGGATATTGTTGATCAAGGTTGGTTTTCATTGATTTCAACCCTTGAATAAAGTCCGCTAGCAAATTCTAGTAGCACAAAGGTTTGGGTGATGGACCCAATGTTGTTTCATGTATAATGGTATGAGTTTTAATATATTTGAAGGTAATAATATTCTATATGGATATTACATGTCATTCCATTTCCGGTGGCATGTGGAACGTCACATAACTCCTCATGGTTAGAGAGTTATGGCCATGAGAAGTTGGAGAACCCAGGTTTGGGTAATGGACCTAAGTTTGTTTGATGGATAATGGTATCAATTTTGATATATTTGCAGGTAAGACTATTCTATATGGATAGTATATGTCATGCCATTTCTGGTGGTATGTGGAATGTCATATAACTCCTCACAGTTTGAGAGTTATGGCCTTACAAAGTTGGAGAACCCTCATATGTCACCTAGAAGCCCCAAAAGGTCAAAGTAGTCAAAGTGGTTTAAGAAATTTTAGAATATAAATAATAAATTGAAGTGATGAGTGTACTATAATTCAAAGTGAATACAAAATAAATTATTTAAATAATAAATTTAATGAAGAAATTAGAAGTGGGTTAACCCTAAAATAAGGAA
>JZKD02S1428213.1:0-30851 GCA_000966675.3 Picea glauca
TTATGCACCATCAACATTTCAAAGCTTGATGAATTCTATTTTCAATCCCTTGTTTAGAAAATTTGTGTTAATATTTTTTGATGACATACTAATCTACAACAAATCTTGGGAAGAGCATCTACAACATGTTGAAAAAGTATTGAAACTATTGGAAGAGTAACAACTTTAGGCAAATCCTTCCAAGTGTTCCTTTGGGGTTCAATAAGTATAATATTTGGGTCATATTGTCTATCATGAAGGTGTAAAAGTGGACCCTAACAAAATTAAATCTATGAGGGAATTTCCAATTCCCAAATCCTGGAAGAAACTTAAAGGACTCTAAGGATTGATAGGTTATGTTTTTCAAGAAATATGATCAAATAGTAGTACCTCTAACAACATTATTAAAGAATGAAGCATTTTCTCGGACTAGAGCATCAACCCAAGATTTTGAAAAAATTGAGGATATGTGTAAAACTCCCATCCTAGGAACACATGACTTCACAAAAACATTTATTGTAAAGTGTGATGCATTGGGCCATGGAATTGGTGTAGTTTTAATGCAATAATGAATGTCCCTTTCCTTTGAAAGAAACCCACTTAAAGGAAAGAACTTAAACAAACCCATTTCTGCAAAATAAATATTGGTCATACTACATGTATTTCAAAAATGGAAAAATTACCTAATAGGAAGATACTTCAAAGTAAAAATAGATTGTGATAGTTTGTGTTAGTAACATTTATTGTCTGGGGCACAAGAGTATTCAACTATGCAAGTCGCAGGAGAAGCGACCGAGCGCAGCATGGAAAAATCTCGTTTCAAGCTTCCAAGCCAGTAAGCGAGAGAAATTATATTGACGACCATCCAGATTCATCCATAGGAGCAGATCAACGGTCGGCGGGAAATCGCAGATAGCACAGTTGTGCTGAAATTAGCGCAAATAGATCGTGCCCATATTGTATGCAGGGAAGAGTAGCAGTCGTCCATCCAAATGACACGTGGTGCAAGACCTAGTCGCGTCGGCTTTTTGGCAGTCGCGAATTCAAAGGGTGAAGGTTATATGTCGTTGTACATCTTGAAACCACAAACCCCAAAGCATCAAAAACACCCAAAGGCGGGCCCACAATATCAAGGAATAGCTCCCTCATATCCCCGATGTGCAAAGTGATGAGAGCGTCTAGGACCTGGGCCCATGACATCATTGGGAGAGTTCGAAACCATCAGATCTAGAGGGACACGTGGCGTCAGATTAAGCCGTCTTAGTGTTTCACTCATCGCAATTTCGAGAAACAAGGATTAGTTCCTTCCCATTCACGAACACCGAAAGTTCCTTGGGAATAAGCACAGGATCACAGCCCGTGGTCACTTGGGAAAGAAAAGAGCTGTGAAAAAGGGGCCAAAGGCGTCGGGTTTCAGTCACAGAGAGGACCGTCATGACCTCCAGTTGCCATCAGACCCGACCTCGATACTGGTCTTTGTTTGGAGTAAATGAAGGAAATAAAGGGTGGTTGAAAACTCTCCTCATTATTTAAGTGTGAGGTATGGAGGGTCTGGCAAGCCGTCTGCTCGAGAGGGTCCTGTGTACCCATTTTTCCAAAAAAGCCATACCGAGTTCTCAACTAGCTGGAGGAGGTCTGCACACACTAACTGGGCTCTTAATGGCTCAGCTACTCCCCTTACAGGAGCCATGCGCAGTTAAGATGGCATCTGACGAAGGATATCTATCTGAATTCGGCTGAAAGGACACCAAGCCTTGGGTGACTAAGCACGCCGTTGTTAGGAAAATTTTCTGAGTATATATACTGAGTCTTTGTATTTTGTAAGGGTCGATGGTTGAGCTAGGCTCCCATTCTATAAGTTTTGATGAAGCGCTGGTCGCTCTGGTTAATGTATAAGGCATTTGAGACTTCTTACTTTATGGATGTCAGCCTCTTTTTCCATCTCTTTGTTTACTGTGTTAGAACAGCTCGGAATTGGAGGATCCAGTCGCGTTGCGCTATTGTAGGATGATCTAGGTTGGATCACTGCAACAGTCGCAGTGTTTCTAATCAGTTCTTGTGTTTTCTCAGTGCTGGAATGGCTTGGAATTAGAGGATCTAGTTGAGTCACCCTTCAACTCCTTGAAAATCTGGACCAAGAGGATCTTGGCTTCTGAGTTTTTCTTCTTCAAGCTTCCGAAGGCCTGTTTCCCGAGGCAGTCTTTCTCACCCTTCTCACAAGTCTTCCATCTACACCCTTTAGTCAACTTACTAATGGAAGTTGGATCAAGACCTCCCTTGCTTTCTACATACCAGACCCTGGTTCCCGTGTCAATGTTGCGTTCTTGGGTCTCTTTCCATTCGACCACCCCCATTTATTAAATCGTGACATAAAAACTGATGGGCATTGTGCTCTGCTCTTGCAAGAAATCCCGGAGTGACTTCTGATGCTAACATTTATGGCGCCGTTGCCGGGGATGAAGTTGAAGATTTTCCCTGGGAAGAATGACATTGAGCCTATGATTCTGAAGGTGCATCAGACATTAGAGCCCTTCAATATTGCTACTATGCACTTGGCAACTCCACTGTGGAAACTCCAAGGTTTCCACATCATTGTTTCAACTGTGGCTACTATTAGCACACCTGAAATATGACCCTAAGGAGCTTTCTCGAGAAGGTTTTACAAGCTGCTTTCTCAGCCTTAGAAGCTTCCTGGGGTAACAACAATGTTAGGATCTATCCTTTGATGGTGAACAAGGACCAGACACATTCGAAGCTGCACATCTTTCACCTGGCGACTCCATGATTCAAGGATCGATTGGTGACTCCACTGGTTCGATATGGAGAAAATCCTTGCTCCCAGGTTTTCTCCTTTTAATTTTCTTCTATTCCTGGTTTTCCTAATGTTGTCCCCTCTTCAAATGAATGGGGTGATTATTTACCCATATTTTGGAAGTGTGAAGATGAAAACCCTACTCAGCACCTCAATGAGTTTCATGAACTCATGCGTCAGTGAGAGATACATCATGAGGATGTATTATTGAAAATGTTCATGTTCTCGTTAGCAAGGGATGCACGTTAATGGTATCATTCTTTACCCCCTGCTAGCATTTCTTCACTCTCAGAGTTTCATGCAACTTTTGTCGCCTATTACCAAGAGTTTTATCCCTCTTTGTTAGTTTGTCATAACTGTAGTGAGGGATACCACAACTCTATGACGGATGAAGTTGCTTCAGATGTAGGTTATGAGGATGATCCTGATGACCTGGGTCAGAGCTCCGCCCTTTTTCCTCCCCACTCGTCTGTAGCAGGGGGGGGTTATGAGAGTGATGAAGTTCCCAGGGAAGAGGATGGCGCTCTAAGTGAACTAGTGGTGTAGGCGATATTCCCCACTCCCGAGTGTGCAAAATTGTAATCTGAAGGCAGCAAAAAGGATTTTCCAGTCTTCGAGGTAGATGATCTAAGAAGCTCTTTTGAAGAGATTATTGAATATTTTTTGGATGCGTTAGCATCTACCCCCAGTGAGCCTACTATCTCAGATTTAAACAAGGAAGCCATTGTGGAAGAGGATCATTCTTTCTTCCTTCATCAGATTTCCCATGATGTATTTACATTTGGGATTGAAGAGAAGGATTGGGAGACCGTTCCCTTTTTACAAGATGGGGGAGTGCACGGAAAAGAGGAGGAGGAGCCAGAGGAACAGCTGAGTGTGCATTTCATGTTCTATATGGAGCCAATCAATGAACAGCCACCACCTGAGATCAATGAGCCTATATCAGTTGTCCTCCTACCTATGCTTATCAGAGATATTCAGCCGCAGGTGGACAATTGTGTAGCACAGGCAATTATTTGTCACCAGTTTTTGGGGATTGGCTACTCATTCTATGACCCTGTCAACAAGTACATGGAGTGGCATTTCTCCTATGCCTTGGAGCCACCCTATTTCATCTCAACTCCAACCTGTAAGGAGGATTTGAAGAGTGTAACCGTTCTGCTATCACAGTTACACCATCTGCTGATGATCATTGACAGAAGGAAGGAGCTTCTATCCAGGAAGCTGCTTGAATGGCTATGGTGGAAATATACTTTCACCTAGCCCCATGTAAAGTGTTTTATTATTTTAGGATTGTATATAAATAAGCTCCTTTGAGCATGTATCTTTATTTTGTTGCTTTTATTTTTTGGCCTGTATTTTCAGCAACAGGATGTTTTGAGCCTGACTCCATAGCCCAACAACAAGGCACTGAAACTGCAAAATGAGTCCTTAGAGCATCACAGGGATGACTCTATCCCCCATGGAGACTAATGTTAGTAACATTTCTTGTCCGAGGCACAAGAGTATTCAAATCTGCAAGTCACAGGAGAAGTGCCCAAGCACAACACAGAAAAATCTCGTTTCAAGATTCCAAGCCAGTAAGCGAGAGAAATTATATTGACGACGGTCTAGATTCATCCATAGGAGCATATCGGCAGCCGACGAGAAATCGCGGATGGTAGAGTTGTGCCAGAATTAGCGCAAATAGATCACGCCCATATTGTATGCAGGGAAGAGTAGCAGCTATCCATCCAAAGGATGCGTGGCGTGAGACCTAGTCACGTCGGCTTTTCGACAGTCACGAATTCAAAGCGTGAAGGTTTTATGTCATTGTAGATCTAGAAACCATGAACCCCGAAGCGCCGAAATTGCCCAAAGGTGGGCCCAAAATATCAAGGAGTAGCTCCCTCATATCCTTGATGCATGAAGTGACGAGAGCATCCAGGACCTGGGCCCATGGCATCGTCAGGAGAGTTCTGAACCATAAGATATAGAGGGATGCATGGCGTCAGATTAAGCCATCTCGGTGTTTCGCTCATCCTGATTTCAAGAAACAAGGATTAGCTCCTTCCCATTCCTGAACGCCGAAAGTGCCTTGGGAATAAGCACAGGGTCACAGCCCATGGTCACTTGCGAAATAAAAGAGCTGTGAAAAAGGGCCCAAAGGCATCAGGTTTCAGTCACAGAGAGGCCCGTCACGACCTCTAGTTGCCATCAGACCCGACCTCGATCCTGGTCTTCGCTTGGAGTAAATGAAGGAAAGAAGGGGTGGTGGAAACCTCTTCTCATTCTTTAAGTGTGAGGTATGGAGGGTCTGGCAAGCCATTTGCTCGAGAGGGTCTTGTGTACCCATTTTTCCAGAAAATCCATACCGAGTTCTCAACTAGCTGGAGGAGGTCTACACATGCTAACTTGGCTCTTAATGGCTCAGCTACTCCCCTTACAGGAGCCATGCACAGATAAGATGGCGTCTGACGAAGGATATCTGTCTGAATTCGGCTAAAAGGACACCAAGCCTTGGGTGACTAAGCACGCCATTGTTAGGTGAATTTTCTGAGTATATAGACTCAGTCTTTGTATTTTTTAAGGGTCGATGGTTGAGCTAGGCTCCCATTCTGTAAGTTTTGATGAAGCGTTGGTTTCTCTGGTTAATGTATAAGGCATTTGAGACTTCTTACTTTATGGATGTCAACCTCTTTTTCCATCTCTTTGTTTACTATGTTAGAACAGCTCGGAATTGGAGGATCCAATCGAGTTGCGTTGTTGTAGGATGATGTAGGTTGGATCACTGCAACAGTCGCAGTGTTTCTAATCAGTTCTTGTGTTTTCTCAGCCCTAGAATGGCTTGGAATTGGAGGATCCAGTCGAGTCACCCTTCATCTCCTTGAAACTCTGGACCAAGAGGATCTTGGCTTCTGAGTTTTTCTTCTTCAAGCTTCCGAAGGCCTGTTGCCTGAAGTAGTCTTGCTCACCCTTCTCACAAGTCTTCCATCTACCACCCTTTAATCAACTTACTGATGGAAGTTGGACCAAAACCTCCCTTGCTTTCTACATAGCAAACCCTGGTTCCTGTGTCAATGCTGCTTTCCTGGGTCTCTTTCCATTTGACCACCCCCATTTATTAAATCGTGACATAAAAACTGATGGGCATTGGGCTCTGCTCCTGCAAGCAATCTAGGAATGACTTCTGATGCTAACAGTTTGAAGTACTTCTTGGAGAAAAAATTATCTTCAAAAGAGAAACAAAAATGGGTTAAAAATATTCTATGTTATTACAATGAAATTATCTACAAAAAAAGAAAACATAATGTTGTGGAAGATGCCATTTCAAGGAAAGAATAAAAAATAGAATCTTCACTATGTTCTATTGTTATTTCACAATTTGAGTGGGAGAAAGAAGCAAGGATAAAATGGAAGAAATATCAATAGGTATGCAAGATCATTCAACAACTACAAGAGGACCCAAATTCATTAGATAATTTTTTTTGAAAGAATGATTTTCTATGGTATCATGATCACTTATATTTATGTAATAATCCCCAAATCAAACAAAAGGTCCTTCTGGACTTGAACACTTCTCCTATAGGACAACATTCAGGATTCCTGAAAACATACCACAAGATTAAGAAGGATTTTTTCTGGGAAGGTCTTAAAAATAATATTCAAAAATATGTGTTTGAATGTTTGGTCTACCAATAGAATAAGTGAGAGATAATCAAGATTCCAGGTCTCCTACAACCATTATCTATACCAAGTCAACATTGGCAAGAAGTTTCAATGGATTTTATTATAGGTTTACCCAAATAGAAAGGAAATAATTTCAGCATGGTAGTAGTGGATCGACTAACAAAGTATACCCATTTTATCTCTCTTTCTCATCCTTTTAAAGCAAGTGAAGTAGCCACACCATTCATGGAAACAATTCAAAATCTACACGGAGTCCTGAAGATTATTGTAAGTGATAGAGATTCAATTTTCACTGGAATTTTTTGGAGTGAATTATCTTGTTGTTTGGGTACTCAATTAGCTCACAACTAATATTACTATCTTCAATCCAATGGGAAAACTGAGATTGTGAGTAAATGTCTAGAGGGATATCTTCATTTCTTTGCATATGATAAAGAGACATAATGGTTCAAGTGTTTTTCTTTGGTGAAATGGTGGTACGACACATCCTTCCATGCTTCATCCTCCATTCATTGCATCGCCCTTAAAAGGGAATACAAAGGTTCAAGTAGTTGAGGACCACATAGGGAACCGACAATAGGTTCTCAAACTATTGAATGAAAACTCAGTTATGGCCCAAAATAGGATGAAACAATAAGAATATCAACTTCACAGTGAAAGGGAATTTGAAGTGGGGCATTGGGTATTTTTGAGGATACAAACATATAAACAAATGTCCCTCAAGAAACAAAAGGAGGAAAATAAATTAGCACCTAAATATTATGGCCCCTATAAGGTTTTCAAAGGATTGGAAGTATGGCTTACAAATTGGAGTTGCCTCCATATTCACGTATACATCTAGTCTTGTTTGTTTCTTGTTTAAAGAAGGTCATCAACAAAAAGATCCCAATCCAAAATATTTTTCCAGATATTAGTGAAGAAGGGAAAATCATACTAGAAATAGAAAAAATCATGGAAACAAGGATTAAGCAGTGGATAAATCGAGCAATTACAGAGTACCTCATCAAATGGAATAACCTACAAGTGGAAGAGGCAACATGGGAATATGAGTTCTTCTTGCAAAAACACTCATGGTTAGTCAATTGTTGAGAACAACACTTGTTTGGAGGGGAGGGGCATTTTAATTTCTAGAAAAATTCCCATGTTATGTATAAAACCCATTATTAAGCCCTATATATTGAATTATTACATATATAGTGTTATATTTGTATGTCCGCTAGAACCCTTCATTACACCCTTTCATTATAATTGTACCTTATTTCTCATATATATATATATATATACCAAGGAGACCTAGTCTTAAGGAACCTTATCACATTTCATATTGTATTCTGAATTAGATATATTGTAACATGAGGTTTCCCCCTTGAATTGGATTGTATTCATTGACTTCTTGTCATTTTTAAGGTGTTGGATCATAACACATTTGTAGAAAGAACACCTCTCAAGAATCTCAAACCACTATGATACAAGCCTTACACAATTGTGAAGGTTGTGGGTGAGAATGGTTTTGAATTAATTATTCCCCCTTTCCGTGTCTTACACCCATTTTTAAATGTGGAGATGCTTTGACCATATTTTCCACCTCTATTGGACACCTTGAAGGTGGCTGGACATTTGTCCCCTACAAAACTCAATCCTTAATTCATTGAACATGTTATAGTGGATTAGATCATAGAATCCAAGATGAAGGGAACCCTTTAGCATAACATACAACTTTACCAGGTTTTCAAAGTAGGACAACTTCTTCACTAAGGAAAGTGGCTCTCCATGAGTCAAATTTAGTGAAAATTTCCCCATCTAATAAGGGAAATTTGCACATTGGGGACCATTTCTTCCTAAGGGGGGAGCACTGATCCAATTGGACATCGATGGCCACCCACTTCTCCACTGAATCAACAAGGTTCTCCATCTTGGTAGTTTTTTTATCTACAGTTGTTTAGTTCCTAAACATTCGGGGTCACTTTAAGGCCTTAAATGAAGTTTTTTGGCCATTTGGACTTCTCAATTAGACCTCTCCAACTAGATTTTTTGTTCCCCAAATGGATATTTTAAGAAAAATTTGCATCCTTAGTAAGTTGACATTTCAACTAGCTACCTCGGGGCCCATAATCCTTTTAGTGGTTTGTCTCCCAGGGTTAGGGTTTTGTAGCTTTAGTGTTTCCCCCCCTTAGGGTTTAGTACATTATGTTAAAAGGCCATTTTCAACCTAATTTAATGTCTTATGGTCACGAATTTTTTTAAGGATCCTCAACTTTCTTAAACTATAGAAACCTTTACGAATCTTACTAATTATTAAAATGCCAACCATAAAATGTTTGGTGATATTTCTGTTAAAATATTCAAATTTTGAAGGATTTTATATAGTTTGTAGAAAAACTTGGTGATTTTTGGAGTAAAATACTTTTATCTTATAGAATTTGGGTGAATCATTTTAGGAAAAAATGGAAATCGACAAATCTTTTTTTGGAAAAAACACGCAAAATTAGCCCATGGGAAAAATTTAGCCCCTAAAGTTTTCCCTTCTTATGGTGAATGAGCATAGAGGACACCTCTCTCTTCATATATAAGATACCACCTTCTAGATATCTTCTATCGCTTTGCATTTTATTGTATTTTCCAATTACATTCATTAATAGAACTTGGGTTTCACCGTATTAGCATGCTCTCTGCAATATTGATGTGTGTTTGTGTGTTTCCATTCATATTCCTATCTTTCATTTCATGATCTATACCATCTAGATCATTTTAATTGGCAAGTTCACAAAAATATTGTTTTTCATTATTATTAGAATTGTTTCATATGTTTTAAAAATATATTTTTATGAAAAAAAAAATTTGAATTATTATGTAGTTTTAATTTTATGTATAATTTGTATATATGGGTTTTTCTTATTAAATTTAAATTTTAAAAAATTGCTTTTAAATATTATTATTTTTTTTTTAAATCAAATATTGTTTTTAAATATTATTAAGTTTTCCTCGGATGGGGTGCCAGTAGGGTCCACACATCGATGGGATAAGATGATGCATGCCACATCTCCATAGACCATGTGACTAGAGCATGCATCCCCTCCCCTTCATTTATCACCCTCTGATGCATACAATTAACATTCACTATCGTGATCTCTTCACTAACTTCCCTGGCATGCCTCCTCTGGTTATTTTTTCTTGATGATGGAGGAAGGATGTAGGTTGACACCTTTGCACACCTGAGATATTCTCCTCTTTCTCTCTTTTTATGGAAACCACCCCTGGTAGCCATCACACCATTATGATATTCCTGCCCACTCTTATTCCCTCTACCAATCTACCTATTGTTCACTCTCATTTTTCCATTCCCATCGCACCTTCCCACCTTCACTGACCTTCACTCACAGTTGGTCATGTGTTATCTCCACGAAAATATAAAGAGAGGACCTATCTGGCACCAAAATAAAGTGGCCATGGCCATCATACATCCGCCTATCCTCACTCCTTCACCCAATTCCTCACCCCCTTCCTCCAGCCAATCCTCCCCAGGCCAGAGTGGTCTCCCACCTCTGTCCTCGCCTTGGGAAAGTCAAGTGGAGTGTTTTGACCTCCATGACAATTATCTGGGATATGAGCCTGGCCCAATCTAGTACATGACCTCATCTTCATAGTTGACCTTGGTTCGCCCAACAATCCCACCTCCCTTTGCACCCTCACCACCGCCCTTCATTCCCTTGCCGCCCTTAGACCCTTTTCTATCTCAAAAGAAGCTCCCTACTTAATTGGAGGAGATCCATGATGAATTGGAAGAACCTCTGTGCCTGGATTGTTATTCTTGTGTTGGATTCAGATACTCGATGTCGATACTTTCGGATATGGTCTTTTCACTCAGACAAGATGTGGATGACCTCTGCTTTCTGCAGGAGCACTTGGACTAGCGTGCAACGCAAATTGAATATCTTCTTGTGACTCTACTCCATTCACTACATGCTCCAAGATTGGCAACTGATGGCCCGACTAATTTAGAGGCAATTCTTGTTCCACCTGTCCATATGGCTACCATGAAATAAGTGGACATGCGCGAACTTAAGAAAACCTAAAATTCAGAAAGCACACATGTGTCATCATGCATGTCTCATTCTATCAATTTTTCAATTTTTTTGGAAGAGTCCTCTCATCCCATCAAATTTCAACACAACCAACTTTTTATATGTCAGTAGACAGTTCTTTTTTTGTCGTATAGTTTTTATGGAGGACACATTCGAATTGGTTTCCCCATAGGGAGATTCAAGAAAGGTTGTTTAAACTTTATGTCTGCTTATAGATATAAGATATCGGATGAATTGGTTTCCCCTTGGGGCAATTCAGTACAGGTGAACCCCAATGCCACTGGTGATACTATAATTTTTCACCTGAATGGTAATATATAGAATTCTTACTTAAAAATAAAATATTATTAAGTTTTTTTTATAAGTTTCGAAAAAATATTATTTTAGATAATGAAGATGATGATGACTATAAGGATAATGACGATGAAGAATAAAAGAACATTTAGATTATTATAAAATCTTAGTTTTGTTGATATTTTATATATAAACCAACATTAGATAGGCTTAGGGACTTGGATTATGATTTGAGAGTAAACTATCCAAGGCCAAAAAATGAAACTTAGGAGTAATTAAAGAGTGTTAAACCCATTATTGCAACCATTATGTTGGGAGCATCCTTTAATATAGGAGTTAAGCATGAGGTCACATCTAGGAAAGTAGGGATATTACCCCTCTCTTCTTGTTTTGGTGTTTACGATACTTCTTTGATTTCTATGTATACGGGGGTTTACTTGGTTAACTCCTTCATATATTCAATACTAGTTACCCTACTCTTACGTGTGGTTGGACCTATGATTGTTCACCTAATCATTTATTGTGAGGTGGTAGCCTTACTGAAATTTCCTAGGTAGCCACATAGGTGTTTGGAGGTGGAACATTCTTGTAGTACATGGGGAAAACATTCATTCATGGTCTGACTTCCCCCAGAGGGTTCCCACCTTAATAAAGGGTACTTGCATCATTCAGGGTTATTTTACATAGATCATCATAACTGCTCCTCATACCTTCTCTAGCCAATATTGTGGGGATTTCATCTCCCCCATATGGTTGGTTTTCAGAAGGCTCCTGAGCCAATTAGTTTGCTTGATGTTAGGAAATATTTGATTAGGGGTGTTCCCTTTGAGTCTGAGTCTAGGATGACCTTAGGTTGATTTTTTTTTGGATTTTCACTTATTACATTCACCGTGGTTGAATCACCATGTTCTTCTCGTCGACTACGAGGACTTGATCTTATTACGGAGGTAAAACCACCTCTAAAGAGACATGAGTTAGGTGACAAGGAATTTGAAGGGTATTATATTTGGTTTGACAAGACCGGTTTGGTCAAAGTGGAGGTGGTTGATAAAGGTCCTCCACCAAATTTGAATCCTCCTTTAACTTAGTCATATGCACCTATACTTGCCCAAGTGAGGAAAATTTTCAGTGATCCTTTCTCTTTGTTTATTCATCTTCTCACCATGTCAGGACCCAATGTTTCTTCTGGTGTAGCTGAGCCTATGAGACCATTATAAAGTGGGATTGGGGGAAATCCTATGAAGGGAATCCTAGTGATGTTCATGTTACCACCCCTTATCTCCATTGCACCTACACCATCCATACAGTTTTCGATCAGTCCCTCGATTTAAAGGACACCATATGTTTCATCTTTTCCATCTATAGTATACCCAACATTCTTGCACCCATCCCATCTACTTTGATGCCTACTTCTGGATCCTTTCCTGGTGGGGTGTTGAGCTTTGGTTTTAGCATGGGAGGTGGAATCCATTCTACCTCTGCCAATCCTATGAGAATCCGGACATCATCAGGTGCAGGTGTACCTTTTGGGTGGAAATTTTCTATTACTTTTGGGGTTTTCCCTAGTCAATATGGGGTAGCAGTACCTCTGAAGGTTTTAAATTTCCTTGGTTCAACACACCCTTCCTCAAGGGCACATCCCTTGGGGGAACTGTTTTACATGGGGATGATTTCCCTTTATTAAAACATCCACTCCCGGGGGTTTCTTCCCTGGGATAAATTTGAGAATATTTTTTAGGAGGGTCCACATTCCCCCCTAGGGTAAACCACCTTGCGGGTATGTTTGGTCCTGGAAGCATTCATGCTTCTGAAATTGCCATCATTCCTAGAGGTACTCACTCTTTAGGATCTCCTCAACCCTTTAGTATTACAAATATAGGGGGACGACAAGGTCCATCTAGGACAATAGAGACTTCACCTCCCTCCTAGTCTTCATTTGCATTGTTTCCTTTTCTTGAAACATTAGAATTACCTTATTTTTCATGGTTGAAAAAAGACCCTATTTCCCACGACCCATCATGGCCAAAAATTACTCCAATTTTCCATCATATATCCCAAAGTTCAAGGGTAATTCATGAGAAGATCCCTCTACACACATGATGACATACCACTTATGGTGTTCATCCAACTCATTGATGGATGAAAGTGTAAATTTATGTCTTTTCTAGATATCCTTGACTGAAAATGATACCCAATGGTACATCAAATTAAAAGGAGACTCATTTAAAATCTTCAATGACCTGACAATGGTGTTCTTAATTCATTACCAATTTCCCATTCAATATGAGATAGGAATGGATCTCTTGAATTCGATGTTTAAATATAATTTCACTCACATTTCCTATCATATACATGAGTGGAGATGAGTACGAAGGATGATTACGACTCATATTCTGTAAAAACTCTTTATGGAGTGGTTCACCAATCCCCTCCTACCACCCATTTCCAGAGATGTAGCTATGGATAGGGTGACCACTAAGGAGTAGGTAATTTTGCATGGCCAACAATTAGACTTGATCTATTCGTAGTTGGTTACATTTTATGATATCATCCCAAATTATCCTCCACCATTGAATGATCGAAAGAAACCAAACCCAGGACCCCATTGTTGGGCCCTTCATTTTTGGTTAGAAGTTGTGCAAGGAAGACTACAATCCCAATTTTGGTCAAACACAAGTTGCGCAAGCCACAAAGAAGCTCGGAAATGGAGCAACCAAGGAAACACAAAATGGTTAGAAAGAGGGACAACACAACACCAGCAAGGGAAGAGAAGTTACAACAGACCAAGAGCAAGAAAGCATGCGAAGTCTAAAGCTAGAATATCCCAATTAACCTATATATATGAGATGTATATGATTGTAAAGAGTTAGATGGTGTATATGTGGTAGATGGTGTAGAGGGTATAGACAAAATTATCATTGATTCCCTGTAGGTTCTGTGACTATAATTCGTATCCATTTTGGGAAAAGGGTAGATAGATCTCTGAGGAATGAGTCTGGAGCTAGAATACCTTGTACCAGAGTAATGAATTGTATCTGTTAAACTATATCTGAGAAGCTATTTTGATGATAATATATGGGAGGACCTGAAATTTTGAAATATACTGGGTAATTATCTGTTTATGGTTATGAATTGTCTCTTTTCTTTACTTATTCATGTATGATAAGATAAATACGCTATAAATGTTTACCAATGTTTTTGCAACTTCGTTGTCTCTATTACTAGTTATGAATGATTATAGATATTTTCTTTGGTTAGTTCCTCTTGCGCAAGACTGTGGTAAATATTGAGGATTCTGGAAACCTTGCTAAGTATTCTCTTTTCCCTTTCCTATCTTCTTGTCTTGGTTGCACTTCGGGTGAACCTTCTTCTCTCTGGAGAAGATGAAAATTCCAGCTCTCTAGACTACTCGGTACCTTTTTTTGGTAACCTGAGAAGGACCTGGTCTAATCAACTTTGCACCAACAAAATGTTTTCTTTATCGGGACCTATGTTAAAAGGGAACCTGTAGGGAGAATTCTTATGAGGATTCACCAATCCAATATTCACCAGTGATGGGAGAAAAATTGTGATGCCTTCATTTGGAAAGAAGCAGAGATGTGAGGAAAATATGTGAAAGATACACAAGAGGTTGTCTTTTACTCGAAAAGATTGAGCGACCAATATGAGATATTATAGGTTAAGTTTCCAGAAGAACTTTTCCACTGGATAGATAGACTCCAGGAAGCTATGGAATTCCAAGAATGAGTCAAGAAGACCTGTGCTTGGGATACAAAAAATATTGCAACGCTTCATCAGATGGATCGTCTGGTAATGCGAGCAATCGATTTCTGGGTCAATACAACATTAGAAAGATACATTATCAAGTATGCCATTGAGAATCACTAATCATTTTCATGGGTAGAAGAAGATTTCAAGAAATACACAATGGGAATATTGTTGAGAGAAATCCCCCTGTGGATTAAGGTTTTCTTAAGGGAGGAGGGGATGCTGACTATGTCCCCAACTGAGATGGCAACCTAAAAACCCTCTCCTAGGGTGGGGTGATTTTGGGGTGGAATCATGGACTGAGAGAGGGGAGAGGGTTCTTTGAAAAATGAGGGAGAAGAATGAAATGTAATCAAGGGATGAGTGAGCCTTGAAAAGAGCCTCCATAGTTGAGAGGTGGTGGCACGGTAAGATAAAGAAAGCAGTGAAACATTTTGAGAAGTTGCGGAAAGAATTTAGACCAGAGGAGGTCGAGGAAGGACATATGGAAAATTTGCAAAAGATGAGAAGACAAGAAAGACTAGAAAATCAAATATTAAATGAGAGAGAAGCACAGAGAGAAAAAAATCCCCAAAAGGGTGGACAAGAAGAAGAAGGTGTATAAGCATGGGAAAAGGAATCCAACATGGATGTTGAAGAAGGAAGAGAAGATTCAACCTTGATGTCGGGAAATATCGGGAATCCAGCTGAAGAGACCAATCTAGAGGATGAGATAGAGGCCCCCCAAATCAAAGAAACCCACCCCGAAGCCAGTGGAACCAACCCTAAATCACCCCTACCCCAAGTGTCTTCTATATAAGTGGTAAATTTTATACTACCTTCTTATTCTATTCATGTTCCATTACAGTCAGTTAGTCAGTCACAACCTGGAAGCAGGAACACTGGGAGGATATTGGGATCCCCTGGTAGATGGCAACCAAGACCGTTAGGTTTTATCTTGGTAGGAGTAGTAAGATCAACAATGTTTGATAATGTGTGAGGTCTGATTGCTCGATACCCAAAATTATGGGGTAAGGGAGATGATTATGTTGAGAAAAATTTGTTCTTATGTGAAGCAATCTAGAGGTCCTAAGGGACTCTAGATGCAAATAAATTGGTTGAGCTCCATACTACCTTGAGAGGTTGTGCTCTCAAATGGTACGTGAATGCTATCGAGACAGGAGTTCTAGGAGAAAAGGTCAAGCATTCACACTTGACAAAGTACAAACAAAATTCACAGCAGAGTTTAAGCTACCCCAGTCAGAACAACAAGCTTTGTCCGATTTGCACAATATTCAACAAAGGGAAGGTGAATCGGCCTGGGAATATAGCCTGAAGTTTAAATATGCTATAGGGAGGTTAGCGCATCCAATTCATGAGGAACATCAAAGAGAATGGTATATCCATGGATTTCTACCTCTGACATGGATTTCGTTAATGCAACAATGAATAGCCACTTTGACAGATGCCTTGGAACAATCAATGAAGACTGAATCCATGGTAGGATATCTGGGGATCCTGAGAGTGACTAGACCCCCAACAGATGCAAATTTTGTGCAACTACAAGGAAAAATGTTGACACTTATCCAGAATATTCAAGAATTGAAGATACCCATACCAAGATGATAGCAAGTTTGGTGTACCAGATGTTACACATAAGGAAATAAGGTGAATTAATGCCCATGAATGAGGGGAATGTGACCTCCTCATAATTCGATGGGATCCTCACCAGGACCCATAGGAGGAGTTGCAAAATTATCCATGAATTTACCACTCCATACCCCAACCCCGTATCATGCTTTCCTAGGTAATCAAGCATCGTCGTAAGTTGAGTATTGCAAGATTCGCCAAATTCATGGGCATGGGCTAAGACAATGCCCCATTATTCAAAAGTATTCAATAGTACTGAATATTGTACATTGTGATTTTTGTGCATATACCACACATGATACCAATCAGTATAGAGTGTTGGATGAACTTGCAGACAGACTGGATAGAACTTCATTCAGGGTGAATGAAACCCCTCAAGGATCAAGAAGAGGTGGACCTGGAGGAGACTTCAGAGGAGGAAGGACCAGAGGAAGAGGACCAAGTAGATGCTACAACTATGATGAGAAAGGCCACATGGCTAGGGATTGTCCTCACCCAAGGCGAGCATGGTGTTCTCACTGCAGAACCAATGGGCATGCAACTAAAGACTTCCCAGAGCTAATTGTGAAATGGGAAGATCAGGTATGTCAACGAGTAACTAATCTTAAAAGGTTGGAGATCAAGAGAGTCATTAAAGGAAAACTAACCAACCTTCATATTGTTACTCGAGGAGGAAAAAAGACTGCCGAATATGCTTATAATTTACCTCAGATCTAGAAAGCAGTGCCTAAGGAGGACAGGTATGATCCTTTGAAACATAAGCTATTCTTTAAAAATGCAATAGAAGTATTCCAGAGTATCCCTAGCCTCGAGATGGAATACAAACCCCCTTATACTATCGTTTATCATTAGAGTGCGCAAGTCCCTACTTCACCCCCCGCACCCTGAAACCCTGTAGTCCCAATAAGACAACCTGAGAAGTCACAAAATGTAGTTGATATTTGGTTTCAGTTATTTTATGATATTCTTGGGAATGACCAACTAATATAAAATTTGTGCAATTCCCTATACCTAGTCCTAGGAACTGAATAATATCCAGAAATGAGAATAAGGACCAATCTTCCTGAGAAGAATACTCAAAGAGTGCAAAGGAGGAAAATACAGAGTCGAAAAGAGTTTAGATTAGTAGCCCAGCTGAACGAGTTTGAGATTAAGGATGTTATGTTAGATCTAGGATCTGATGTTAACATACTACCTAAAAAGACTTGGGAAGCTTTAGGGAAACATCGGTTGACATATTCCCCAATCCAGTTAAGAATGGCCAATCAATATTGTATTTTTCCAATAGGAAGACTGGAGAATGTGGAAATAGATGTTGCGAGAGTAAAGACTGTAGCTAATTTTGAGGTAACCTAAATCATGGGGGATAAGGACCCTTAGCCTACACTACTTGGTATCAATTGGGATTATGATAACTATGTCATGATTGACCTAAAGAGAGACACTATGACATTTGAGGGACACAAAATAAAAGTAGTTCATCCCTTGGATCCATATGTAGGCCCTCGATACATAGAGCCAATGAACAAAAAAATGGAAGGATAATATTTGGATAAGTTATACATTGTAACAACATGTACGAGAGAAGAATACATAAATCCTACTACTAATGGATCAATAAGATGGAGGAGCATGCAATCTGTGGATGAAGATTTAGAACTAGCATTTGACAGTTGGGAGAAAGGTTCATACAAAATATTTTCAAGAAGATGTCCAACTGTCAAAGAAACTATATGGGTTGGAACCAAGGTCATAGAACACCCAATATACGATGGTACCTCATAACTTGATTTTTTTTTGTCAGCATGGAAGAAAATATAGCGAAGGATCGAAGGATTTTAGTTGTAGACTTAGCCCTCCAGGAAACCCCTGCTAGATGGTGGACTAGTCACAAAGCCTTGATTAAGAATTGGAAGGATATGAATCAAGCTATCCAATATAGATTTCAAGATAAGGAGCAGCTAGAATCAGATATGAAGATGGATTTCCAAGTTACGCAACTATTCAATAGATAATTAGATCCTAAATCACACATTGAACAATGTGTGAGATAGTGGAAAGTTGCAGAAATACCATCTTGCTTGTGGGTTCAAGTATTTCCCCATTCGCTAGGTTTGATTCCTAAATATTGGTACATGCATGAAGACACCAGAAGACAGACCAACGACTAGAAAATGTTGGCAGATTAGTTTTGCAAGGACTTCTCATTTACAAGTAAGTACCATGAGCTTAAGATAGTCCTGCAAAGAATTAAAAAAAAAAAAAGATTCCGATGTTGGTGAATAGAAATCAGACCTAGTGGTATGGGCAAAGCATAGCCAACTACTTCAGTCTAACCTTCGCCTAGACACAGACAAGGCACCTATAGAAATCTATAATATTGAGAAGGATTTGGAAAACCCAAATGATTTAGAAGAGTTCAGAAACTTATCCATTAAGGAAACAAAAGGAAGCAAAGAGATTCAAAACACCATACCCAACCAGATTGATAGTTCTTATAATAATCCATTGAAGTTACGAAAATTCAACATAGGAACTATAGAGAAAACCAAGATAGCTATGGTAGGAGATTACTGGGATGAGGAAACTAGATAAGAAATACAAAGCCTATTGCAAGAGTATGAGGACCTATTCCCAAAGACATTTTCAGAGATGAAAGAGATTAAAGGAACTATGGGAGAGATGAAAATTGAACTAAAACTAGGATCAAAGCCTGTAAGGCATAGACCATATCGCCTTAAAGCCATAGTGAAAGAGAAGTTTAAGAGGGAAATAAACAAAATGCTTGAGGTTGGATTTATTTTTCTAGTGCAAGAAGCAGAATGGGTTAGCTCAATAGTCATCCAGAGAAAGAAAGGTAAAAAGGACATTAGGGTATGTGTATCCTACATAAGTATTAACTCTTCCTATGTGCATGACCCATTCCCAACACCTTTTACTGATGAGATGCTAGAACAGGTTGCAAGGAAATAATCTTACTCATTTACAGATGTATTTTCTAGGTATCACCAAGTAAGGATTGTTGAAGAAGACAAAAAGAAGACCACATTCAGAACAACATGGGGGTCATTTGCATACAATGTGATGCCCTTTGGCCTAAAGAACACCCCTGTAGTTTTTTCCTGGATTGTAATTACATCTTTCCGAGAATTTATTCACAAGATTATAGAAGTTTATATGGATGATTGGATGGTATATAGTCTGCTCAAGGAACATGTAGTGCTACTACATCTGATGTTTGAAAGTGTATCTTTTGTGTGCCACATGGAAATTTGTTAGGCCACAGAGTATGTCGAGAAAGAGTACTGGTAGACCCACCCAAAGTTGCGGTTATTGTGAACATGCCACCGTCTACGAGCACCAAACAATTGTGCTTCACGCTGGGGCACACAGGGTACTATCACAGCTTTATTAGAAGGTATGAAAACATTATTGCACCCATGGAAAATCTATGAAAGAAGTCATAAGTGTTCCAGTGGACACCAGAGTGTGATAAAGCATTGAAAATAATGAAGGAAAAGATCAACACATTACCTATTATGATATTTTTGAATTGGGAAAATGAATTTCATCTGCATGTAGATGCATGGAGTATTTCCCTACGAGCCATCTTAGTGAAACCAGAAGATGGACCCATGGATCATCCTATCTACATTGCTAGGAGGAAGATGTCGCAAGATGAGTGCAACTATACAACCACGAAAAGGGAGGGTTTATCTATGATTTATGTTGTACATAAGTTCATACATTACTTATTAGGATCTCATTTTAAGTTCTTTACTGATCATTTTGTGTTCAAATATCTAGTTAAGAAGCCTATTTTGGAAGGAATAATTTGTTGATGGTTGTTACTGTTTCAGGAATTTTCATTTGAGGTGATCATTAAACCTCAAAGATGGAACATGGGCCCTAACCACCTGTCTATATTAAAATCAAGAGAAGGTAGCGGAGCAGTGGATGATCATCTCCCAGATGCAGACTTGTTCTGGGTTGAGGCCATACCAGAATACCTGGAAGACACAACAATCTTCTTAAGCACAAGGTCATGCCTAAAAAAGTACTCCACAACTCAAAAACATCATATGGTGGTTAGAGCAGTGTACTATCAATTGATTGCATGGAAATTATATAATTTGGACCTAGATAGTATCCTGAGGAGGTGTGTCTTAGATCATGAAATACAAGACATACTATGGGAGTGCCACAATGGAGTTGCGGGAGGCCATGTTAGAGGAAAGGCCACTGCGTAGAAAGTCCTCCAAGTTGGATTATGGTGGGCCACACTGTTCAAGGATGCGAAGGCATATGCTATAGATTGTGACGTCTGTTAGAGGGTAGGAAAGACATCACGATGGGACAAATGGCATCTTTGGCTAGTTAGTTCTCTGCAAGCATTTGAGAAATGGGCGGTTGACTTCATTGGGTCGATCGACCCCACAAATAAGCATTCAAAGACCAGGCATATTATTACCATAATTGATTACCTTACATGGTGGGTGGAGGAAGCAACTGTTCAGGATTGCTCGACCGATGCTGCTGGCAGGTTTATTTTTGAAAGTATTATCACTCGGTTTGGATGTCCTATGAGTCTGACCAGTGATCAGGGTGGTCATTTTATCAGTAGTACAATAGAAAATCTTACAATAGAGTTCTTGATCCAACATCATAAAAGTAGCCAATGGAATATTAGAGTCATTTAACAAGATTTTGGAGAGAGTATTAACGAAGGTTTGTTTCACAAATAGGGAATATTGGGATGACCAAGTCCCAATAGTTTTATGGGCTTATAGGACAGCCACAAAGAAACTCCACAAGTATACTCCATTTTAGCTAGTCTATGGGAAAGAGGTTGTGGTACCTACAGGATTCATTACCTTGAGTCTATACATTGCAAATATTACACACATGTCGGAGGATGAGTCAGTCATGTAGAGGCTTATGGAATTGCAAGAACTTGAAGAGACCAAGTTTTTAGTAGACTTTCATCAATCATTTGAAAAAACAAGGCAAAAATATTGGCATGACAGACACATTAAGACTAAAAGAATTGCGCAAGAAGATAAGGTCCTACATTATGACAGTCGATACCAGAAACATATAGGCAAGTTGTGCATGAACTGGTTGGGACCATTTATAGTTGTGGAGATCCGACCTTCTGGAGCAGTCAAACTCATGCAATTGGATGGTATACTTCGGCCAGGATGGGTGAATGGTGCTCACCTGAAACTCTATATGTTTGAGAACTGAGATAAAGTATTGTTTATCTATTCTAAAGGAGCATGTATAGTATCTATATTTGAATGTTTTTGCAATTTATGTTAATTTAGTCAATAAATTCGAAGTGTGCATTGTTGCACCGTGAGATGTATTTCATTTTTTTGTGTAAGTGTTTTTTTGGTGCAGAACTTCTTACTCAGTAGCGTAGGATCAGAAGAGCCACGGATATATTAATGACATTCATTGATGTGATGGGGACCCCTTTGTGGTTGGAGGGAGAGAGAATATAGATGTAATCCTAGTCCATGTGCCACACAAACCCAGTTTAGTCATAGCCTTTATGACCACTACAATAACATATCCAAAATATGTTAAACCACAAAGACATGATACATGAAGATTCCATTGGTATTCGCTCCAATATTATCATTTGTTAAACGATAAGGACTAAATATGGCCACATCCCTAACCAACTTGCTCAAATGTTAGGATCACCCAATAGATTTATCCTATTAACCAGTCTTGTTGGGCAACTCAACTCCAAGTTGTGTCTATAGGGTTAATGATGAATAGCCTTAACAGTTATTATAGAAGTTTCCAGCTAAGCCTAAGTATAAGGTTCAGTGAAGTCAATGGAAGATGTATTGTTTCTGAGAGAGAACTTAGTGCCTTGCAAATTCTGAATTGTGCTCAATCCTGTGCCATTCTTCGGCCCTCAGTCACGATCCCCAATCCCATTTATCCTCTCGAAGTCTGTTGACTATCTAGAATCACTATGCCGAGAGTGACAGGGAGCAGAAGTGTAGTTTCTAAGGATGCAGTGTTAGACGAGCCATGTGATCCTTGGGTCGCGATCATGGGCAATCTCAAAGGGAAGTTCAAGCAAGTTAAAATCCTCGAACTCATCCTGAAAGACCAGGTTTTGTTCCCGTAGTTGAACATTGATGTCTTTTGGAGTGTCTCTCTAGATGAGTTGGGAGGAATGCAGTTCGTGTTGAAGCCAAAATTCATCAACCTCTTCAACTCCACTATTATGAAGCTCGAATATTTTCCAGTTTTAGACACTACTGGTGAGGTTGAGAGATGTACCAAGTTCCTCACTAGCAGGGTAAATGACAGGAGCCTATGTTTGTATAGAATATACCCAATTCATGCATAGGATATCCATCAGCTTACTGGATTATACATAGAAGGCAAGGATGTATCCAAGGTATTTCAAGGTCCCAACAAGCATGGGAAGAAAAAGGGAGAACTCAACTTGTATGAATGCTTTAATATGTAGAGGCGGAGCACACAACTAATATTGACCCCATTCTACCTGAGAGAGTCAACACCTCTTGCTACATAATTTCTAGAAAGGTCATGCGGTCATATTACAAAGGTGAATGTACATTGGATGCCCTATCAATAGCAAATTGTTGCGCCAAAGACATTGTCTTTAATTGGTATATTTACTTGTTGGAAGAACTCCTAGTCGCATGCGAGGAGGCACAGGAGAAGAGAGGAACCTTCACTTATAGATACTTGTTAGTTGCATTCACCATGCTGAAGTGGACACCATCTGAAGGAAGACTGCTATAGCAAACAGATAAGAGTCAATTGGCAAAGATGTTTGAGCCTTGGCACTCAAGGTCATACTCGAGGAACACTACATTCAACAACAAAACTTTCTTGAAATGGTACAATAGGTTGCTTGACGCAACTCAGAGGTTGTGCATTCCTCAGGAATTTCTCAACCTGAAAACATGGAACATCACATTCAACATGAGCATCCACCACACATTTATATGGCCAAGGCACACCAAGTGAGAATACTTCAACTCCCAGATGCTTCCATTCTAGCTGGACGAAGAGGCCTTCGACAAGGAGGTCATGTCATGGCCAGGAGTGAAACACAACCCGCGCAAGTCGAGGATGCACTACCTTATGCCGGTGGAACTTTTGAAGAAAAAGGGCCAACAAGGAGGGGTAGGACCGAGCTCAGGCTCAGAGAAACAGAAGAAATAAGCTCTAGTGCATACATAATCAAAGGAGGAGGAAGAGATACAGCCGTTGGAATGAAATAAAAGAACATTGCACATAGTTCCACAACTTCCAGAGAAATCCATGTTGATAGGTAAAGATGTCAATGACATCCTAAAAATTTCTGTCATCAGAGACCCATCAACCAATAAACCTAGGATGAGGCTCTCCCCTGTAAAGATTATGAATGCTCAGCTGATATCATCCACCATTCCTCATACTCAAGAAACAACTCAAGCAACCCGAATTATTGATATCCAAGATGAACCTGAGCTTGACACCACTCCATCCACCACCATCATTACTGAACAATCCCCATCAACCCCATAACCCCGATAGCCACCTCGATAAATCACCATCCCATCCCAAACCACTGATCTGTATCCCATGCAGTTGGACCCCCTGAGCTACCTGAGCAGAGACCAAAACTCACTGGTCCAAATCCTTAAGTCTAGAGACAACAGATTGTAACTTTTGTACCAATTCAGGACACTCCTCCTTCAACAGAGATGCACAATGTACTAATACCGCAAGTTTGAAGTCCCCAACATACTCCCTCAACAACCAAGGTTGAGGGTTCTATCCAAAAGATCACAACCCCATAATCCGAGGTCCACAAAGATGCAAAAATTCCAAAGGTTCAGAAGGAACCTAACACGACATCAGGACAGAGTGCAATGTCGTTGTAGGAACAAATGGAACTTGTACTCTAGAACCCACAACAATGCGCAAAGATGATGCAGCTATTCCTGAGAAGAAAAAAAGTGCTACCTTTCCTACCATCAACGTTGAGGTTGAGACTTGCGCCAGGTCCATCTCCAGGAGAGGAAGAGGTGGAGATACCTTAAGAGAATTTGACGGCCAGTGGACTCCCATTGCAGGTCCGAGTACCCAGGGAGGCCACCATTTCTTTTGTTGATATCACGCAGTGGCCATTAACACAACTAGTAGGGATGATCAGAGCCTCAATTAATCAACTAGAGAAGAGGCTCAAATAGGATGAAAGAGATGCAAAGTTTGTGAGGGAGGAGGTACTCCTCACCCAAGCACACATGACACAAGAGAAATACGTGAAGGTCCAGGCGGAGAAGAAAATGGAAAGAATCGAGGAGAATCTTGTCGAATCATGTCCAATGATAAGGAAGGTAGCACCACAACTGTCGAAATCTAGTGCCATAGGAGATCCTAAGCAACAGATTGAGCTACTCCAAAGAGCATGTTCAGAGCTGGCCATTCGTGTAGAGAACTTGGAAGTACAACTGTAGGAGAGTTAGCAAGAAGTAGAAGAACAACCTAGGAAGCTTCAAGAGCATATGGAAAAAGTAGTGCATGAAGGAAATAATGCTAGAGAAGAACAAAATAATGCACAAGGAGCTTTCACGAAGTTAACGATTGGATGTGTATCATTTCATGGTGCAACTAGACTCTGGAAGATTTGCACGCAAAGATATAATCACTTAATGAAGAATTTTTTGTCACCATGGACCCACTGGAGAAGTAGGAAAATTTTGATCAGATCCAATAGGCAAATAACAAGTTGAATGCTCTATTTGAAGCACAATCAGTAGCTAAGAAAGATCTATGGGAGTTTCGACCTATTTTTTAGACAACATACATGCATATGCAGAAGGTAGATGCTACAACTAATTCATAATGGAAATCCTTGGTCTCATCCAAGCCTAAAGGATGCATTACATATGCGACTTAGCAGTTCATAGTTGAAGCCTTGCTCCTTTCCAAGAAGTGGCAGGACAAAATTATGGGTTTTCAAAAAGTAAGGAAGAGGGCCTTGGAGTTGGTCCTAGAGTTGGGCCCTTCATTTGAAGAGGTGGAAAAGGAAAGAGCGCAAGAATAAGATGAAAGAAAAGAGGAGACAGAGGATAAAGGAAAGAAATAGATACTCCCAGAAGTTGCGGGAAGAGCCAAGGACTTGACTCGAGGGGGAGTCAAGGATTGGGGTTGGAGCCTGTTGGGCCCTTTATTTTTGGTTAGAATTTGCGCAAGGAAGACTATAATCCCAATTTTGGTCAAACACAAGTTGCTCAAGACAAAAGGAAGTTGGACATTGGAGCAAGAAAGAAAACAAAAAATGATTAGAAAGAGGGACAGTGCAACACCAGCAAGGGAAAATAAGTTACAACAGAACAAGAATAAGAAAGAATGTGAAGTCTGAAGACAAAAGATCCCAATAAGACTATATATATATATATATATATATATATATATGAAATGTATACGATTGTAAAGGGTTAGATGGAGTAGATGGGGCAGATGGTGTAGAGGGTATAGACAAAATTATCATTGACTCCATGTAGGTTGTGTGAGTGTAATTTGTATCCATTTTGGGAAAAGGGTAGATAAAGATCTGAGGAATCAATCCGGAGCCAGAAAATTGTGTACCAGAGTAATGCCTTGTATCTAAGAAGCGCTTTTGCTGATAATATATGGAAGGACCTGAAATTTTGAAATATACTGTGTAATTCTCTATTTATGGTTATGAATAGTTTCTTTACTTTACTTCTTCATGTATGATAAGATCAATACTCTATAACTATTTACCAATTCTATCACAACTTTGTTGTCTCTATTACTAGCTATAAATGAGTACATATCTTTTCTTTTCTTAGTTCCTCTTGCGCAATACTATGGTGAATCTTGAATATTCTGGAAACTTGCCTAATTATTATCCTTTCCCTTCCCTATCTGCTTGTCTTGGTTGCGCTTCAGGTGAGACTTCCTCTCTCCGAAGAAGATGAAAATTCCAGCGCTCTATAATACTCGGTACCTTTTTTTGGTAACCTGAGAAGGACCGTGGTCTAATCAACTTCACCCCAACACCCATGCTAATGGTGTGGATGGTTATGTTACAAATGCCTCTCTAAATGAGTTAGCTAATCAAATGGGTCAAATTTCCATTAAGTCACACCCATCAACTTCTAGTACTAGTGATAAAACTTCTACATTCCCTACTTATACCTATGAAGTGAATTCGATGCAGTCCACGCAACCGAAGAATCCTCCCTACCTGATGGCAAGAAGAATAGGAACAAAAAGAAAATTTTCAATCTTAAGAAAAGTGTTAGAATATAGAAGATTGTGTGCTCATTTTACCATTGATGATACCCTCTTCACCCAACCATAGGCCTAAGCCACCCTCCAAGCACCTTAAACTTGACTGAGAATTACTCTAGAAGCAAACCCTAGGCTAGATAGCCAAAAAAGGTGTAGTGCATCTTCCTCCAAGGATAGCGCACCAACAATAGTTGATCAGATAGTCCAAACCCTAGCTAAGAGATAGTACAAGCCAACACTAAAACTGCTAGTTGCATCAGCTGCACCTATAGCTCTCCTCCACACGTGTGCACCAAACTAGGAACTGCAGTGTGCACCACTTGTTGTCTACAATTCTGAGATATGTCAAAATGAGAACTGGTGCCCTGTATTTATACTAGTTCTGCCAGATTTGTTGGGGCTGACTTCTCCTTTTGGATAAGTGTCTGTTCAGTATATTATTATTATTTTTGGCCGACTTCTTTTCTTTGAGGCTAATAACCTAATATAAATTATCTTCTTGAGCCGACAAGACTTCTATGGTTATTAGCCAACTCATTAGGGTTTTCTCTTACTGTCTGGAGTCTTCTATTCTCGTCAGGTTCACACGTGGAGGTAAATACCTCCCACAACTACCATAATATTAACACTTCATCCTAGCTAGGGAGGTATCATAGGTAATGGTCTTGAGCACAAAAATATACCATTTACCCAGTAGCATCAATATAGTCATCTAGACTATCTCCTAACTAGATCATGAGCATCACCATCATCATCAGCTGCATCATCTCTCGAAACCATACTTCATCTGAGTAATTAGAGATGATGCTGGATAAGTCACTCACACCATAGAGTGATACAAGAGCCACTCTTATAATCTAGAGGAGTAAATGCTCTGAACCAATTTCAGTCTGGAAACTATTTGTTCATCATTCGTCTAGATGGTGATTATTTCCAATAAACTGTTGATATTATTCAAGGTAGTTAGAACAAAAATAAAACACAATTGTGTCTATCCATAGTAGTACATAACTACAATCTAGTGGTTCACTACAACACCAAGTAACACACAAGTACTTGATCAACAACGTATAGTCACGAACAATGGAACATATCCACCATAGTAGTCTTCATCTAATGTCATACAGTCTTCATAACAAACATCTGATAGCAACCTGTATAGAAACAATGTTATGATATATATACTGAATTATTTGGGCCAATCTTTCACTCACATCTATGAGCTCTAACAGAATATCTACCTCACGAATAGTGGAACATATCCACCACAATAGTCTATATCTATTGTCTTCATAACAAACATCTGATAGCAACCTGCACAGAAATAATGTTATGATATAAACTGATTTGTTTGGGCCAATCTTTCACTCACATCTGTGAGCTCTTGAAAGAATATCTGCCTCAAAATAGTGGAACATATCCACCACAGTAGTATATCTCTATTGTATCGAGACAGGTAGTCTCCATAAAAATCATCTGATGCCATCCTGCATAGAGAATATTGTTAAAAATAAACTAAATCATCCGGGCCAATCTTTCACTCACATTTTGTGAGATTTGAAAGAATATTTGCCCTCATTAGCAATGGGCTATCTGCCCTATTCTTCTCAAACAAGGAAGAAGGATTGTTTCTAATTTCTGAGCATGGACCATTCCTCACCTTGGTCCATTCTTCCTACACTAATCAAAGTGCACCTTGGACATAATGTATAAACCCTAAGGAATGTCTGAGTCTGGACCATTCCTCACCCTGGGCCATTCCTCCTACACTAATCAAAGTTCACCTTGGAGAGAATGTATAACCCTAAGGAATGTCTATCCTGGACCATTCCCCACCTCTGGGCCATTCCTCCTACACTAATCAAAGTTTGCCTTGGAGAGAAGGTATAACCCTAAGGAATGTTTGTCCCTGATTGTTGAGCCTGGACCATTCCCTACCCTGGGCCATTCCTCCTACACTAATCAAAGTGCACCCTGGAGAGAATGTATAACCCTAAGGAATGACTGTCTGAACCATTTCCTCCGTTAACCATAAGCGGAAAAGACTGTCCTGCATCAACCTCCAAAATGGACCATTCCTCATGTTAACCACAATGAGAAATTATTGTCTAGCAAGGCTGGCCAGTCTTATTGAGTAACACTCAAGAAGAGAGACTACCCTAGACCACTCCCCATGTTAACCACAATGGGAAGTCATTATCTATGATACATCAATAATCAGACTAATTTCCATGTTAACCACAATGGAAAGTGACTGTCCATCAGAAGTCTCAATCCACTTTCCGAACAGGAAATCATTTGTCCAAGATGGACTATTTTTCAATATTTAAAGATGAATGTCTTCAATAATGCTTTTAGTGCTCCCTCCTAACTTGGAGAGTCATTTCTTCCTTTTCCAATAAGAAGGAAGTTGTTTCCACGAGCTCTAGCTTGAGTATGCAAACTCTTTCATCTTGGATAGAAGCTTTACCAAAATGTTTGCTTATCTGCTCATCTATGGAGATATGTATTGGAGAGATCATTTTTTCCTTGCTGGACTTCATAATGGATAATGTAATGCTTGATTTCAAATGTAATTTAGTCCAGAACATTGTGAAGCTTCATGTATATCTGAACAATAGAGTATATCATAGTTGGAAAACTGGAACATCTCTGTGTGGCACTTCTTCTGTCATCATGAGATCTGATCTACTAAGTAGTCATCTTGATGTTTATAGGAAATCTTCACCACGCTTCTGCTATGCACTAGAGGTTCTTCACCAAGTTATCTTCTTCTTATCTTCATACAGGAGTCTCTTTCTGGTATGCCTCAAAGTCTTGAGATTGCTCTTCATACGCTCTTTATTCAATTTCTCTGGAGAACATTCTTTGCATTCATCTGATGTATAATTCTGACTCATGGATGTTGCGGATGATATAATGACTCATGTAGTGATATGTATGGTGTACTAGAACAAGTAATCATCATAGTCTTCTCCCTCCATCTGGGAGAACCTCTGGTTCTAGATCTCACAATGCTTTCATTCATAAGTCTTCCATACACTGTTATTCATCACGACTTTCAGTTCTTCTGCTTGATTGCTTTTAGTGAGTTCATATCAGGCTGGTAATCTTGATACAATTATTGGTTGTTCTGGTTCCTCTTTCTTTCTTGGAATCCTCATGTTGTTCTTCATGTTTTTCTTTAGCTCTTGGGTCCATGGAGTTTCTTATAGATTCAATGCCCTATATATTCCACTTCTTCCTTTCATCATAGGATCATGGATTTGGATGGACAATTAGGAATACTTTAAGGCTTCTCTTCGAAGAAGTCTTCTTCTACGGTTGAAATGAACACATACTGTCTTTCATGGTTACTACCATGGATATATACATATACTTCATCATCTTTAATGGATCATAGGATTAGCTCCCTCCTAACCCTTGCTTCATGTAAGAGTGCATATATTCGGCTCCCTCCGTCTAATAGAGTCCATGCTTCCATCTACATCCTTATTGTCTTCTGCAATGTATAATTGGCTCTCTTGTCTAACATAGTCCACACTTTCATTTGCATCCTTATTTTCTTCTGCAATATATAATTGGCTCTCTTGTCTAATGGACTCCACTCTTTCGTCTTCTTGTTTTCTACAAAATGTCATGAGTCTTTTTCCAATTTCTTCTCGATTGTTGACTTCTTTCTGTCTTTTCTTCTTCTAAGTCTCTTATTTTGCAATAGCTTCTTCATGATTTGTATTTCATCCTTTGATGTGTATTATCTAATAATATCCATTTTCATCTTGTTTGTTTTTCTCTAGGTATATTTCTTCTTGGAACACATTATCTTCCAAAATATAGATATACAAGATATGTACAGAGACGATGCAAACAAGATATGTACAAGAAATAAGAAGAGTGTTGTTACCTTTTTAGAAGAAGAAGTCTCTTCCATCCTACTTAGTCTTCTTTGTAGGTTCCTTTTCTTCGGCAATCGATGCTTCGTGTTTCTCCTTCCTTTTCTTTAGCTCAAGACACTGATTCTTGTAGTGATCGTACTTTTGACAGTTGAAGCATTACACTTTTGAAATGTTTTTCTCTTGATTTGGCTTCCTCCTTGAACCAAACTTCCTTTTGTTCCTGAAGTTCTTGAACCTTGCTGTGAAGGCTTGATCATTTTACTTCTTTTGGGGTTTCTCTTTTGCATCGATCCTTAATTATTCTTGAGCATAGCAAGTCCAAAGTTCTTCAAATGTCGGGTACTCCTTCCTTGTGTTCATGCTTGCGGCAAATGCATCCCATGTCTTGGGAAGACCATTGAGTACTATGTT
>JZKD02S1428213.1:43677-77877 GCA_000966675.3 Picea glauca
GTAATGTTATTTTATTTATGTCGGCTTTAGGCCATTAGTTGTAATTATACCTCCTAGTCTCCTATATATACCGAGGAGACATTTTCATTTTGAATCATCTTGTACTTGAACATTTCAGTGGGGTAAAAGGAGGTTGCCCCCTCGAAGAGGCTTATTATCTAAAATTATCTCTTTTTCAAGGTGTTGAGTACTTTTTGTGAGGATTTTCAATGCTATATTGATATTTGGTTCTTAACAATGACATGACCACCACCCATGGGTATAGGAATCATTGGAATATTCATTACATATTCCCCCATAGTAATATTGATCTTATGGAATTTTCTTGAGTAGATGATAGTTCCTCCATTTGCAATCATTACTTGAAACTCTGGCATTGGATATATAAAGCAATTGAGAGCTTTGTCTATTTCATAGTGAATGAAATTATGAGTACTAATAGAATCAATTAACACTATTACCTTTTTCTTTTTGATATATCCTTCGATATTGAGGGTTTGAGGAGTGCTAATTCCATCCAATGCATGATATGATATGGCCAGAATCATATGTTTAGAGGAAATATATTCTACATCTTCATCTTGATATGGTTCTTGTTCTTCTTCCTCTTCACAACCTATGTAGAATAATTTCTTCTCACACACTTATGTCTCTTACCATAATTTTTGTCACAATTAAAGCATAAACGTTTTTCTTTTCTGTCCTCCAATTGTTGAGGTTTCAACCTTGTAGGTTGAGATGGTTTACAAGAAGGAACATTATTCTCTCAACAGATGTTAGGGTTGGTCCTTCTAGTAGACATAGCCATATTTTTACTTTCAACCTTTGTTAAGCCCTAAATAGTGGCACAGTACCCATTAATTGGGGAACATTACATTAGTATTGTTATTTTATTTATGTTGGATTGGGTCCATTAATTGTAATTGTACCTCCTAGTTTCCTATATATACGAAGGAGACCTTTTCATTTGGAATCATCTAGTATTTGTAAATTTATGTGGTGTATAAGGAGGTTTCCCCCTCAAAGATGCTTATTATCTGAAATTATCTCTTTTTCAAGGCATTGAGTACTTATTCTGAGGTTGTTTTATGCTATTTTAATATTTGGTTCTTAACATTTGGTATTAAATCTCAAGGTCTTGGGGTTTCAGTGCTGCATATGAGACACCTTGGAATTTTCGCTACAATTTGTTTTCTATGATGCTTCAGAAGGAATGACGTGGAGGATATTTAGTAGATGGATCAAGGTACTTGGGGTTCCAATTTCATCTCCTGAGGCCATATACGTTTGGAGATATATCCTATGTAAGATAGGGTTATGGAATAATCCTGAATTTAGTCACCGTGTAATGTTCACTATAAAATGTGTTTTGTGATGTTTTAGACCCTGAAATTTGGAGGCTATTCATAGATATTATCAAAGAATATGTGCTAAAAATGTAAGCTTCTATGTCATCCCACGTTTGTAGATACACCCTATGTAATATAGGGTAGATGACTAGTCATATTAACTAGTCTCAAACAGGTGTTTTGGGTAAAACATTGAAATATTCTACACTGAAATTCTACACCAAAATTCCAATATGCCACAAAAAAAAGGAAATTCTACACTAAATAAGACTTCAAATAGTCCTACTTGGAATCTTGATGAAGGTGAAGAAATGTACAGGGACATAAATGATTTACAAAAGAAGATAGTAACAAAATATGAACTACAAGGGATGATGGATTCAATTGAAGCTAAGTTCAAGGAAATAATGGATACTAATATGGATGGTTTAAAAAGGGAGATCACGGAAGGATTGAAAATTTTCCTAATATAGAGGCCACCTAAAAGTGAAAATGTATCCCATGAAATTCATGACGAGGAAACAAGGAAGATGATTCAATACTGGAGAAACTCCAACTTTGGGTTTAAGACCAAACACATTCCTAAGATCAATTTGAGGAAGTTTTATGGAAAGGATACAATCACATGGATACTTCAGATGGAGCAGTTCTTTGATCTACATGATGTGCCACACACACAAAAGGTACCAATTGCTTCTTTATATTTAGAACCAAAACTTTTTTTGTGGTATCGATGACTTTGTTCTCGCAAATCACTTGCCACTTGGACAATTTTCAAAGAAGAAATGATAGCACACTATGATGATACAAGGTGAAATACCTTCTTTATCCAATTGATAAATATTAAGCAAAAGGGTTCAGTTGTGGAGCACATTGAGAACTTCCAAAGATTGAATATAAAGGTAACAAATATTCTAGATGGCACCTCATTGATGTATTCATAGAAACTTTAAAGGATAACATTCAACATGAGGTTCACCTTTGGGAACCTAAATCAGTGGAGAACGCATTTAGGATGGCGAGAAATGTTGAAAGTAAAAATTTGTATATGGCTACTAGAAGGACCACTCCTAACATCTATCGAGAGAATAATGTTCCTTATTCTAAAACACCTCAACCTACAAGGTTGACACCTCAACAATTGGAGGAAAGAAAAGAAAATGGTTTATGATTTAATTGTGAAAAAAATTACAGTAAGGGACATAAGTGTGGTGAGAATAAATTATTCTACATAGATTGTGAATATGAACAAGAATAAGAAGAACAAGAAGAACAAGAACAAGGACCAATTCAAGATGAAAACATAGAAGATATTTCTTCTGAAGAGTTGACTCCCATGATATAATCTAATGCATTGGCTAGAATTAGCACTCCTCAAATCCTTAAGATCGAAGGATATATCAAAAAGAAAAAGGTAATAGTCCTAATTGATTCTGGTAGTACTCATATTTTTATTCAGTATAAATTAGCCAAAGCTCTCAATTTCTTTATATATCCAGCACCAGAGTTTCAAGTAATGATTGCAAATGGAGAAACTATCAATTGCTYAGGAAAATTCCATAAGATCAATATTACTATGAGGGAATATGTAAAGAATRGTMCAATGATTGCTATACCCATGRGTGTTGTTGATTTTGTACTAGGAGTCCAATGGTTACATTCATTGGGAACAATGGATTTTAATTTTCAATAAYTTTTCATGAAATTTTCATTGGAAGGAAAGGAAAYTGAGTTAASGGGTATCAYARGGAAACCTASTAAGGTCAAAAGATTTAATGGAATGACAAAATTGTTAAAAAATGGGCATCATGGTGTAATTGTACAACTATTCTCACTAGATGTTCAAACATATAAGCCATCTATTACCCTATATCTCCAAGGGATCATTGATAATAATTCCAAAGTGTTTGAATATATTCCCAGAGGTCTTCCACCCACTCAAAATCATGATCATGCTATTCAACTAATTCATGGGAGTGTTCCTCCTAACATCAGACCTTACAGATACCCTTATGCCAAGAAGAGTGAAATTGAGCATATAGTTGAAGAAATGCTAGAGGCTGGCATTATTATACCTAACAAAAGTTATTACTTTGCACCGGTGGTAATGGTACTCAAGAAAGAGGGCTCATGGCATATGTGTCTAGATTATATAGAGCTCAACAAGATCACTATTAAATATAAGTTTCCCATTCCCGTCATTGATGAATTGTTAGATGAACTAGATGGATCAATCTACTTCACAAAGTTGGATCTTCATTATGGGTATCATCAAATTAAAATGAAGAAAGAAGATATCTCAAAAACAACATTCCGAACTCATGAAGGCCATTATGAACTTCTAGTCATGCATTTTGGCCTTACGAATGCACCTTCCACATTCCAAAGGTTGATGAATTCCATTTTCAATCCCTTCCTTCGAAACTTTGTGTTAGTATTTTTTGATGATATACTAATCTATAACAAGTATTGGGAGGATCATGTTCGACATGTTGACAAGGTGCTACAACTACTAAAGGAGAAACAACTATATGCCAAACCATCCAAATGATTCTTTGAGGTGAAGGAGGTAGATTATTTAGGTCATATTGTATCTCATGAAGGTATCAAGGTAGACCTAACAATATTAAGGCCATGATGGACTGGCCGATTCCCAAAACATTGAATAATATTAGAAAATTTTTGCATTTGACAAGTTACTACCAAAAGGTTGTTCAAAACTATAGAAGAATAACAACACCTTTAACATAATTAACTAAGAAGGATGCATTTTCATAGAATCCAGAGGAAACTCAAGTTTTTGAACAACTTAAAGAGGTGATGTGCAAAGCTAATGTCTTGACCACACCAGACTTAAAAAAAACCTTTATTGTGGAATGTGATGCCTCGGGAAATGGCATTGGTGTTGTTATAATGCAAGAAGGAAGGCCACTTTCTTTTGAAATTCCGCCACTCAAGGGAAATGACTTACACAAACCCATTTGCTAGAAGGAAATGATTGAAATACTACATGCATTGAAGCAATGATGACCTTACCTAATAGGTAGGAACTTCAAGGTAAAAAAATATCATGATAGTCTTAAATACTTCTTGGAACAAAGACTATCTTCAGAAGAACAACAAAAATGGGTGACCAATATGTTCGGTTATGATTTTGAAATCATCTACAAAAAAGGGAAGAAAAATGTTGTGGCAGATGAACTCTCAAGAAGGGATGAATATGTTCAAGCCTTTCTCTCTGCTATCTCGATCATCCAACCCGATTGGAAAATAGAAGTGATGGATGAATGGAAGAATGACGAAAAAGCGTGGACTCTCATTCAAAGGTAGCAGCAGGATTCCAGTGCATTAGATACATTTACATGAAAAAATGATTCAATATGGTACAAAGATCATTTATATTTATTTGAAAAATCCCAAGTCAATGAAAAGTTACTCTTGGACTTGCACACCTCTCCGGTATGATGGTACTCAGGATTTTTAAAAACCTACCATAGGGTCAAGAAGGATTTTTTTGGGGATGGCCTTAAAATTGATGTTCAAAGGTTTGTCGCAAAATGTTTGGTTTTCCAACAAAAGAAAGTGGAAACAATTAAGACCCCAGTTCTTTTACAACCATTAGCCATCCCACGTCAACGTTGGGAGGAGATTTCCATGAATTTCATCATAGGTTTATCGTAGTTTGAAGAAAAGAGTGTCTAAAGGAAAGAGTGTCATCATCATTTCAAAGCCAATACAGTTTCTATCACATTCATGGAGACATTTCAAAAGCTACATGGAAGCCCAAATATTATTGTAAGTGATAGAGATCCCATCTTCACTGGACACTTTTGGACATAATACTTTTTTTGTTTGGGTAATCAATTGGTTCATATCTCATCTGATCATCCTCAATCTGATGGACAAACTGAGATAGTGAACAAATTTCTAGAACGATACCTTTGTTTCTTTGTCTCAGATAAACAAACACAATGGTTCAAGTGGTTACCCTTGGAACAATGGTGTTATGACACTTCCTTTCATTCTGCAAAACAAATGACACCATTTGTGGCACTCTTTGGATATCACCCACCTTCCATCACTTATTCTCTAAAATAAAAATATAAGGTTGAATCAGTGGAAGATCACATCGAGCATCAACAAAAATCTCTCCAACTCTTAAAGGACAACCTGACCATGGCACAGAATCGCATGAAACAACAAACAGATCATCATCGTAGTGAATGAAGTTTTGAAGTAGGGGATTGGGTATTTTTAAGACTACAACCTTATAAGTTATAAACAAATGTCCCTCAAGCAAGCGAAGAAGGATAATAAATTATCACCACAATACTATGCCCTTAACAGGTGTTGTAAAAGATTGGTACTATGGCATACAAATTGGAGTTGCTTGCATCTTCACGAGTACAACGAGATTTCCATGTTCCATGCTTAAAGAAGGTTGTAGGTTACAAGATCCCAGTTCAAACTATATTTCTAGAACTTGATGAGGAAGGGAAAATCATATTGGATCCTAGAGCTATCACTGACACAAGAATTCACTGGCTGAGGAATAGATCAATTTCATAGTATCTCATTAAGTGGAGGAAACTACCTACTAGATATTCCACTTGGGTAGATGAGTATTTTATACAGAAGAATCCAAAATTACTCAAGCGTTGTAGACAAGACTTTTTTGAAGGGGAGGGGCATGTTAAGTCCTAAATAGTGGCACATTACCCATTAATTGGGGCACATTACATTACTATTGTTATTTTATTTATGTTGGCTTGGGTCCATTAGTTTTAATTGTACCTCCTAGTATCCTATATATACCAAGGAGACCTTTTCATTTGGAATCATCTGGTATTTGTAAATTAATGTGGTGTATAACGAGGTTTCCCCCTCGAAGAGGCTTATTATCTAAAAATTCTCTCTTTTTCAAGGCATTGAGTACTTATTCTGAGGTTTTTTATGCTATTTTGATATTTGGTTCTTAACAACCTTTCTCCCCACCTTGAATGAATTCTCCAATGATTTGGGTTCCCAAAGGATAACCTCATGTTGAATGTTATCCTTTAAAGTTACTATGAAGACATCAATCAGGTGCTCATCTAGAATATCCGCTACTTTTATATTCAATATTTGGAAGTTCTCAATGTGCTCCATAACTGAACCCTTTTTCTTGAGATTTATCAATTGGCTGAAGAAGGTATTGCTCCTTGTATCCTCATAGTGTGCTATCATTTCTTCAGTGAAAATTGTCCAAGTGACAAGTGATTTGTGATAACAAAGGAATTGATACCACACAAACTGATTAGGTTATAAATATAAGGACACAATTCATACCTTTTTTGTGTGTGGCACATGATGTATATCGAATAAATTCTCCATCTCAAGTATCCATGTGATTGGATACTTGCCATCAAACTTCCTCGTCTCGATCTTAGGAAAGTGGTTGTTCTTCAACCCAAAGATGGAGTTTCTCTAGTCTTGATTCATCTTCCTTGTATCCTGATCATGAATTTCATGGGATACATTGTCACTTTCAGGTGGCCTCTCTATTAGCAACTTTTTCATCCCTTCCATGATCTCCCCTTTTAATCCATCCATTTTAGTATCCATCATCCATTCCATCTTAGCTTCAATTGAATCCATCATCTTTTGTTACAACCTTATTTTGTAAATCATCTATTTCCCTATGCATTTCTTCACCTTCATCAAGAGTCCAAGTAGGACTGTCTGAGGGGTTATTTGGTGTAGAATTTCCCTTTTTTGGTGGCATGTTGGCCAAGTATCACTGCAAGGTAGGAATTCTTAATTGGCTTAGGCAAAGGTCCTCACAAGCATGGGAGTGTCAAGTGATATAGCTCTTTGATATCTGTGTGGGGTCCAACAATATTAATTGACCCAATATCTCAGGGTACTAACTAAGGAGGATTGACCATGCCCTTATCTGTACTATCCGACTACCTAGGTACTAGAGAGGGATCTCCCCGAGTGTTGTTTTCGGTGTACTATAGTGACAAGATGACCAAATGGTTTACTTGGATGGTATCAGGATTCTAGAGGATCTCCCAATATATTATAGGTATGTGGGAGATCAAATCCGTAGTATTTTTGTCTAATGTGAAACTATTTGAAAGGGGGATTCCAATATACTCTAGGTACGTGGAAGAACCACACTGTACCTAGGTTGTAGCGTTGACAAGTAACAACATATCATATGTTTAGAGATGCCAAAATACATCTGTATCTAAACATACGTAATATTATCCCACATTTATGTGATACTCATTTTATCCCACTTTATTCCACCTTTTAAATCACCCCAATTGGATATTCTAGTCAAAAGATATGCAAATTTCCAAAAAAAAAGAAAAACATACATTTTAAAACATTGATTTGGAGACTGTTCTGGTAGACAAACTTTCTTCTACTGTAGCTCTGCAATTTCAACCCTTCTGAGACTAAAATTTTGGCTGTATGTATCCTGATGTGTCTTATTTCAAACCCCATAGGTTATACCAATATTGGATTCTTCAAAATACTTTTATGATAACTTTCCCAAGATGTGTTGATTGTTTCCCTTTTCAGAGAGCGAACTTGTACGACATTTCCACGTGTCATTGTATTCACTTCAAAACTTGAAATTCAAACCAATAAAACTAAGGTCTATAACCTAACCAATGGAACATGTCAAACTCAATTTAGAGGTCTGTAGCTTCATATATAACATTTTTCCCAAGAACACATGTTTTAGACTGAAATCTAGACCAACCAAAAACCCTAATTTCCTCAACGAATAACTTTCAGATTACAATGAATCAAGGGATGAATTTTTTAAAACATATACTTCCCTATTCCTCCTTCATATCGTAAAAATTTCATAACCTGAAACCAAGCCTAAAAATATTCGGAGCTAAAATACCAAGAAGACATGTTTTAGACTAGTTTGAGGACTAGTAAAAAACTCTAACTTGAACATAATGTATCTCCAAAAATATAATGAAACAAAATATGAAATTTGGACCCCAGTTATATCTATATGTCTCCTCTACACAATATAAGTTCTAGAGATTGAAACCTTCTAGAAAAAAAAATGTAGCTAAAATTCCAAGAAGACTTGTTTTGAAGAAGCCAGTCCCGAGGATTTTCTAGTTCTGATACCAAATGTTAATAACCAAATATCAAAATAGCATAAAATACCTCAAAATAAGTAATCCATGCCTTGAAAAAGAGATAAATTCATATAATAATATTCTTCGAGGGGGAAACCTCCTTATACATTACATGAATTCACTAATAAAAAATGATTCTAAATGAAAAGGTCTCCTTGGTATATATAGGAGACTAGGAGGTACAATTACAACTAATGGACCCAAGCCGATATAAATAACATAATAATACTAATGTAATATTCCCCAATTAAGGGATAATGTGTCACTATTTAGGGCTGAACATGAACCATTAAAATGTGTAGTACCTTGTACATAGGTGTGTGCTGTGAGTATTTTTTGTTTTTCATATATCATATCCAAAAAATATAAAAACTTTTTTTTTTTAGATTTCAATATGCATTTTGACCCCCAAAATATAGTTTACATGTGTGAACAAGGTAACGAGGAATTTTTATGAATATGGAAACATCCACTACACTTGAGGTACATATTCCTAAACTGGCATATCGAGATATTAGTTTCCCTACAACTCCCACCTTGCATTATTAACCGTCCATTTCGCTAGCACTGTGCCTTAGGTTTGATCCCTCCTGGTTGCAACATTCGCCACTCCTTTTGCATGTTATAATTGGTTCAATAATTCCTACCCTTCATGGGTGCCAAAGTTATCACCTGTATTTTCATTCAATTCCCATGCTGCACTTTCCTATAGGCCCGAGAGCCCTCCTTTATCCCTGCAATGACTTGAAGTTGAGCCTTATACTTCTCTCTTCATCTATATTCTGTCCATATCCCGTGGGGTTCTTGAACATTCTTCTTGTTTCTTAATGGTCACCAATGCATTTTCTTATTTCATCATGATATTATTGCTACACTATTTTTTTCTCACATATCTCTTATCGCTATGCGGTAGCTTTGATCATTTGCCTCTTTCATTATTTGGCCTCCATTTTGCATTCACCTAGCCAAGGAGAGAAAAGATGATAAGAGTGGATCTCACTTTCCTATACCATTTGCATTCACTTTTCTTAGGTCAGTTCCATGCACTTGGAACATAGGAGTATGATGTTAATCTACTCATTCTCTCCCACCGAGTAGAATTTCATCTCTTTTTTGGACTCGTAAACGGAGACGAAAAAGATACTATTGAGTACACTTTTATCTCTTCTTTCAGACTAATAAAAGGACATGAAAAATACACTACCAAGCATACTTTCATCATTATTTATTTCTCGTTAAACCATGAAGGATACTAAGAAAACTTTCATAATTCTTTCATGCTCGTTAAACCATGAAGGAGACAGAGCATACTTGCATCATTCTTTCATGTTGGTTGAACCGTGAAGGAGACATAAAACATGGAAAAATAAAAATAAAAAGAGGGGTTTTTTCACCATTTGTATATTCTCCAAATGGCAGTGTTAGTTGAGTGACCCTTGAAGATGGAACATGTTTGAGTCCTCATTATATAGATAGATTTTAGCTTGCCTAGGAGTTTTCCTAGTAATATGAGTTAGAGATAATCCTCTAATTGGTTACTGTTCCAGTCATCATGGAGAGTGATTCAATGCCTCTTTCATTGTTGCACTATAGTCATCGAGCTCTTGTGTCTTGTTTCCAAGTCACCGTTATGTCATGCTATATGTTCAAGGGAAGTTTAAGCTTGAGTTGGACATCTGTTGTTTTGTTGAATTTTAAAGTTCGCCATCCCTATGTCAATTGTTCTTTTTCATACTCTTGACATCATCTCTTGGTGTATGTTTCATGTCGATTGATGGTGGATACATTAAGGCCCTCCTTCAATATATCTCTTCCTATATACTTCAACACATTATCTAGGAGAGGGATCTAGAAACCAACTAGTACCTTGGAGCTTGCAATCATAAGTGGCATGCCTCCTCTTGATTGATACTAGGTTTACATCATTGAATCTTGATCGATTGATTCTACGAGTGTTAGACATAATATCCTCTATTCACACTTGCTATATTGTACTAGGTACCATGGGTTCCATCTTAATCATTGATGGATCCCCTTGCATATGTTAATGGTATACATCAATGATTCGTAATTAGGAGGTTTCTACCATGGTCAGCATAAACTCATCTATTCACATGTTGTAGATTCACACCATAGAGGTTTGGGACAAGGATATTGGGTTGGGACCATATAATTCATTTACAGCATCCCCTCCTGATTTGCGATGGAGTATATCACTTGTATATGAGTACTTTGAAGACTTCAGGGGCACTCTCCTCAATGCTCGTTGTATTCCTGATATCTACATGTTGTGTCATAGATGCAAGTTGTATTCGATTGTGGCTATGATTGAGTTCATGACATAGATCAACATTTTATTTTCTCATGGCTACGGTCCTATTGATGACATGGATACACTTTGTACTATTTCTTGGCCAATGCCCAATATTTCACATCATGGATCCACAGTGTATTGTTTTGCGACCATGATCATTCATAGTCTAAGTATGTATACCTAGGGGATAGTCTATTTATGCTCTCATACTTGGTGTTTAATTGCAATACTTCTTTGACTTCTGACACTCCTTTTCTGTCTCCTCATATTGCCTCACATGGATGTTATTTTATTGTAATGTATTTCAGCCATCCATTACTTTCTTGACCTCACACATTATGGGGCATCTGTTATAGCCTTAATTTCTACCCTACAAGCCAGAAGGGAATATGGAAGATGATGTAATCCAAAATGCATGTTTTGCCTAATATTTGATCCCTTTTTGCAGATCATCGTTGAACACATAGTGGAAAACAAGTGATGATCATCACTCCTCAATAGTGTTCAACAAGTGATGACCCCTGAAACTTGCATATTTGGGGTGTTACGAGGAGATAGGTGAAGGATGAGTTGTATATTCATGGAAAGGGCCTACTACTCACAACATTCGAATCTCTAGTGGTCTCTAGAAGATATAGAATCTTTCCCAAGCCTCCTCCAAATAACTATATAACAAAGGAAAGTCTTGGGAAAGAAGGAGAATTCAATAGTAATGGTGTGTTGTCCATTTGTAGCAGAGCTCTTCCTATCTATCACAACCATAAATAAGAGTTCCTATCCTGATCAAGAAGCTAAGAAGGAGGAGAAAGGAGTCAAAGGGTAAATGCATATACATATGTTGGTTATGAATCTCTCTTCTTACTCTTTGTTTGACAAAGTTTCAGATATGAACAAGTTTCCAACAAAATCCTCTAAAACTATCATCCCTGCTGATAAACCAGAAGGAAACACAACACACAAAATGTACTACGCAGTCTCACCCAAGATAGTTCTATGGGTTACTGCAAAGCTCAGGTGCTTTCAACCTAGGAAACAATGGGGATATGGGATTGTATTTCCTCTTCTTAGGTATTGATCTTTTTGTTCTTTCTATTATTATTAAGATTCATTAATCTGTAAGTTTATGCATGCAATCTACATAACTAATCGATAACATATCTGACAAAAATATTCATTCATCATCTAATTATTGAAAAATGTAATTATGAAATACATAACACACACATAACACATGTTTTACCATAGTTCAACCCCTCCTGGGCTACGTCCACAAAGATCTAGCTTCTTAGGATATTTTATTTAGTTCTTTGCAAAATATGGCACCACATGCACTATATCTTTGATCATAAAATTGTAAAAGAGGTTTCTCAACCTCTGTGAGGTGGACTAGATCGCACCATGCTCCTCATCCTATGATCTAACCCTCAAGGTATAGCTACTTGATTCACCTATAGCTCAATAGATTACAATAGTCACTCAATTACAATCATTGAATAATAGCATCAAAACCATATTCATCTATGTTGGCACAGGGGAAGACCCGGGGTTCAACGCTCAAGAGCACACCAACAAAACCCTAACTACATACTCTTTTGGAAACACCTGTGAAGAAGATGAAGTCTCACCCGAGGTAGAGGCAGGGGTGGTTGTAGGACTCCAGTGTTTGCAACCATAGCTGGGACATCGATCTATGATTGTAACACCTTGACAAAGAACTTAGCAATATAGTTCATCAATGTTTAACCAGTATCTACTTCGCAGCTAAAACCCTACTTACAGAGCATTGTAGTATTCAACTAGGTCTAGCATCTAGCAGCACTTAGCATGAAAAAACAGATCAGATCTAGCAGATTCAAGAACTAAGAACATTCACACAGGTCAGATCTAGCATTCACTCTCACTATTAAGCACAAAGAAACAATAGATCTACCTATCATTCATCTATATCAAAGCACTAAGAAAGTAAATACATAAACACATCAATACATCACATAAATAATTCAGAACACAAGATATACGTGGTTCACCCCCGACCTAGGGCTACATCCACCAACTCTTCTTCTCTTCTATTATCTTCTACTAGACCCTCCTTCCCCGAGTAGATCTAGGCACATAGCCTTACACAACCTTTTACAGTCACTTGCACTTAGCTTTGCAAGTCTCACACAATATGAACATAGCACTTACAATTGTTACTTGCAGATAGCACAATGTCACACACATAGCTCTCATGTCCTAGCACTTAGCATGGCACACTTGTGTCACATTCAATCACATAGATTGAACTTTAGCACTTAGCACACTGATTAGTCACTACTTCTTACATTGCTTATTATTCTATTTATAAATTAAAAAATGGACCTAAATATGGGTAAACCCATGGGCCGACATCCCCAAACCCGTTACATAAGCCCAAAACCCAAAAAACCCTAAAAAGGGGATGATATCCCTCGATCTCTGATTCGTCTTGGACTCTACCTTTGACAGCCTGTCGAAGTCCCAAAAATAGGTCAAACATGACCAAGAATCCTCAACACTTGGTCAAGGGCCAAAAGGCCGCCAACACTCACTTGTGACGCATCCCAAGTCACTCTGATCCGGGTAATTATGCCTCAAAATCCTCGATCTTGTCTCGAGCTACTTCGACTTGTTGTTGTGCCACGACCTCCTACTCAGTGAACTCTTGGATGACTGCTTCGTTGACAGGTCCATCTAGGCGTTGTTCAACCGCAGTGACAACTTTCTCCAGTTCTTCTCCTTAGCCTTCAATATCTACGAACAGTTGGAAAGCCTCATCCTGTATAGGTTGGAGCCTCTGAGTCACTTCCATGACTCTACTCTGAATGGTGTGGACCTTCTACTGAGAAGTGCATTTCTCTTGGGATCTCTTCATCCTTTCAACATATGACAGGGGCTTCAACTACGCCTGTATTGTTTCTTCTTGCTTCTTCACCTCCTGGAGCTGTGACTCCAGTGCCTTCAGTTCTAGATTCTCAGTGAGTCTCTCATAAGTTTGGCACTACTATCACTCAGTTATTTACATTCCATGGAAAGGTCCTTTATTCTCTCAACTATACTTCGAGCAGTTGCTTCTCTTTGATCCCTTTAATACTACGGGGTGCTTGGCACTGTGTGGAGCTCTAAGTATTCTATTATTTGTTGTAGATATTGGATAGCTTCTGCGAGATTCTCTACTTGATGCAAGACTCGGTCTTCTTCCTTTGACTCTAATCCTATCATAGAGCGAAGTGCTATGTTGACTATGTCTTTCTCTTCGAGTTTCTCTGCGAGCAACTGTTCTTTTTCCTATTGAATCTGTGCTTTCTCCTCTTCAGAATTTTCCTGGAGAAAAACCTTCTCTTGCTCTACAATTTAGCATTTTTCTAGGAGTACTTATTGCACTTGCTTCAAGGCATGGGTGGTTTGTTCTGTTTCTTTTTTTGTGCGATGAAGGCGAGCTTCAGTTGCATCAGCTAGTTGGTGGAGTTGGGATGGCTCATCTCCCAACTCTGGTTCTCTTGATGGCAGGGGCACAATGGACACTCCATGACTAGACTGAAGGGCTTGTTATACCCCTTGGATTTCAACCTCAATCCTGTTATAAATCTCCTCCTGTGTGGCTTCTTGTTTCTACAAGATTTCCTGCAAGGTGTCGTTCACAACTGCGATGATGAAGTCAAAATCATCAGCAGTGAGCACAATCTTCATTTTAGTCAAGGTGGCTCTTGATTTCTTCCACGAAGAGGGTTTCGAGGGAGAATCCTTCTTCTTATTCATGGGATCAGCCTCATCTCTAGGAAGCATTACTTCACCTTGCTTCTTCTCATCTTCTTTGTCATTTATCTCTTCTACTTCGTCATCACCCCCTCGACTAGGTGATATGGAAGCAGTCTTTTTTGATGCGCTGCTTAAGTATTGGACTTCTTTAATATTCTTCCTTCTGTTGGTTCCGGGTGTGTCATGTTCTTTGTGAGTGGCCTCTGATCTGTTAAGTTTGGGGTCAAACATCTCTACAGGGTTAGCGAGGATAAGAAGGTTTGCTAACCAGTCCTTAGTTATCTTCTCAAGGTCCTCTTCTGTGAGCTTGTAGTACGACTGAAGCTCCTCCTCATGTTCATCTTCTCACATAGTAATATATATGAAGTGTCAATCTGCATGGAACTTAATGAGGGGTTGAAACTGTTGTAGGGTGTTCGACATCATGAGAGGTTTAGCTTCGATAGCCCGCTTCAGCTGGAGATAATACATGTCAAAGATTGCATTCGAATGCCACTATTTTCCCATATCAATTGAGTACCAGAGTGTGGTGAACTTCGTAGTGAGCAGCTCAAATGGATCGATGTCTGGGAAGGTCACACCTTAAAGGCATTTCTCAAGCACTAAACGCAATGAGGATCAGGAGCCAGCTAAAGTGGAACTTCGCGACTATTTCTATAGCCCTAATCGGGTGCTTCGAGACTATCTAATTCCAGCTGATTAACTAGGTACTTCACCAAGTTCATCTGTAGGCCTTCCACACATTTCTTAGTGAGGTCGACAACAAAGCCTATGACCTGCATAGGTCTTTCTTCCTTAATATATTTTCTGCAATTAAGTGGCATGTTAGGCACATTGTACCATTCTATATAGAGGCTACCTTGTAGCCTCGTGTCCCCTTCTCAACATCATCGTAGGTATCCTTGATCTTCTGTTCTAAGGCACGATCTATGGATTTTCCTGGATAGAAGTCCTATGGGTCAGATCCTTGCATACTCAATCCAGTGATCCTATGGATCAACATCAGATCGACTATGATACGATGGTCTAGCCATAAGTAGCCTCCATGGTAGCATGAAAGTAGGATCTTGACATAGGCGTTAACTTCCTGGTGCTTTCCAAAGTGTGGGATTTTCATTACATTCAACAGGGTGGACTACGTGAGGTTCGTCGTCCATGACTAGGGAATTATTTTTGATTTCTTCCCCTTCGTCCTGGTCAAGTATTTATATAGGGCGAGCATACTATGGTTCTTGCGGTCTCCTAAGTTGAATTCAATGAACTTCAACGTTACGATCTTGTATTGTTGTGTTATAACTGTGTGTATCCCCTTTGGGAGGTACACAGTAACCATCGTGTAATCAAAATATCTTGGCACACTATCACGAATCACCACACCATCTATAGGAAGGATGTAGTTGGGTAAGATGGTTGGGATTAGCTTCGCATTTTCTAGGTCATTTATGTGCTTGGTTCTCTTTTCTACTGCAACTTGGGATGGTCTCAATCCATGAGCGGTCGACAGAGAGGCCTGCACTCCTCTCGTTGATGATGCTTGTACACCCACAGACATTACACTTTGAGACATTACTCTTCAATTGCACTAAGTTCTTCGGACATACATGCTTGTGGTTGAATATTTCAGGTTTGAAGAGAAACTAATCAATGCAATGGTGTGGATGGTGATAGTGCGATTATCACTATGAGAAATCAAATAATATACGATCTCAGATAATCATAGTTGGAAAAAGTGTTCTCAGTGCAAGGATCGACAGAATAAGTAGATAACTAGGAAACAAATCTCTCCAACAGGTGATAAGCCTTCATTGATTCAGTTCTATTCATTACAACACGGTCCCAATGGTCTGATGGCTAGATTTATGACAATGAATGTTGTTCTAACTGTTTGGGGCATCGGTCTAATGGTTATACTGTTTCCAATGGCTATATTTCTTCACCATGGTGAAGTGCTATGTCGCATTTTTCTAATATCCCACCAAAGTTCCAGTTTTGCAAATTTTCCTTCTCCGAAGTTCCCTCTGGAACCTTCTGTAACTTTTCAATCTTTGATCTCTTCTTACTTAGTTTTTTATTCTTTTTCCTAGTGATATTGGTCTCATTATTCCTCTTTCCATTTTGATTCCTGTCTTCTCTTGGCATAGTAACTTCACGCTGTTGAGATTCTTTCCTAGGATTCAAGGGAAATACTTCTACTCTATGTGGGGTAGGTGCTTTAGTCCTTTGTGAGTCTTCTTGTGTTCTTCCAACTCCAACATCCAATTTTCTGGTTTTAAATATCTTCATTTTGTTCTCTTGTTCTTCAATCAAGTGTGTGATCCTAGTCATGAAATCTTTTAATTCTTGCTTCTTCTGCTCTAAGGCTTCCTCTTGTTTTCTTCTGGTCCGATCCCTTTCAATCCAATGTTTTCCTAGTAACATAGAAAACATGGCCTTGTTCTCAATAAATTTAACAACCTCAAAATCTTCCTCTGTCGAAGCTCCATGAGAACTCATAGATATCTGGGTGAGTCTTCCTCATAGGGTTATCAGTTTTCCTTTAAATAATCTTATTTCTCCCAATGAAGGAATCATAGCAGGATTTCCTAAATTTTCCCAAGTTCTTTCTATTATGATATTCACCTGTGTTTATTCATCCAGAACACAGTCAATGTTGAAGTCTCTGATTCTTTCTTCTATGCATTCTTTTTCTTTAAAAATCACTGACAAGTTGATATTTCGGTGGTCCTTCAGGGTTTCTTTCATTTGCAGAGATACAGTCTCTAATTATTTGTGGGGTTCTTCCATGGCCTTAGTGTCTTTACCTTTCTCATGGTCTTCTTGTCTCATATTCATTCTTTCAACCTTAGCAATCATTCTAGGGAAATCCAAAACCTTGTGGTCCATATCTTTACAACAAAGACAACTGGATCTTCTACCAAGACATTCCTTAGCAACATGTCTCGAGATTTTGCAACTGTAACAAAGAGTAAATCCTTGTTTTCTCTTAAATGATCCCCAACCTTTCCTGTACTGTGCACTAGGATCATGGTAGTTAACCTACAAAAAAAAATTCCTAGGGTTCTGCAGCCATTTGTTAGTCCAAACATTCTTTCTATGCATAAGAATAACATATCTTTCACTATTCTTATCATATCTACTTATATAAAATCTTCTTTCATCTAGTTGTGCCCTATTTTTTAAAAATTTATCAAACATACCTAGATCCATACGTTATAGACAAAAAAGTTCCACTAATCTTACTTTCAGTAGAGCACAAAGCTTCTAGATCTAAAAAATTTCACTATTCTTACCTTTATCGAAGCACAAAACTTTTAGATCTTACGTCTTTTCTTCGGATATAACTTATATTATTAGCACAAATATTCATAGATTAAGTATAATATTGCGCACTTAGGAAACAAATCTACATGCAGAGATTCCATAGTTTCAGGTCAGATCTTTGCACATAGCTTTTTATTCCTCATTTCCCAACAATCACAGTTTCAAGTCCCGACAATAAAACCATTTGTTGGAACAGGGGCCAACTTGGGGTTCAATGCTCAAGAGCGCACCAACAAAACCCTAACTACTGGCCCTTTCAGCAACACCTGCGAAGCATATGAAGTCTCACCCGAGGTAGAGGCAAGGGTGGTTTCAAGACTCCAGTTTCTACAACCGTAGTTGGGACACCGAAATGTGATTGTAACACCTTGACAAAGAACTTAGAAATATAGTTCATCAATTTTTAACCAATATCTACTTTGCAGCTAAAACTACTTACAGAGCATCGCGGTATTCAACTAGATCTAGCATCTAGCAACACTTAGCATGACGAAACATATCAGATCTAGTAGATTCAACAAGTAAGCACATTCACACAAGTCATATCTAGCATTCACTCTCATTATTAATCACAAATCAGCAACATATGTACCTTTCAATCATCTATATCAAAGAACTAAGAAAGTAAATACATAAACACATGAATACATCACACAAAGCATTCACAACACATGATGTACGTGGTTCACCCCCAGCCTGGGGCTACGTCCAACAAATCTTATTTTCTTCTATTATCTTCTGTAAATCAGTTACATGCATAGATCCATAAGAACCCTACTCCTCATAGGACAGGAGATCTGCACACTCTGCTAGACCCTCTTTCCCCGAGTAGATCTAGGCACAGAGCCTTACACAACCTTTTATAGTCACTTGCACTCATTTTTACAAGTCTCACACAATATGAACAAAGCACTTACAACTGTTACCTGCACTTAGCAAAAAATCACACACATAGCTCTCGTGTCCTAGCACTTAGCATGGCACACTTGTGTCACCTTCAATCACATAGATCGAACTTTAGCACTTAGCACACTCGCCAATCAATACTTCTTACATCTCCTAGTCTTTTATTTATACATTACAAAATGGGCCGAAACATGGGTAAAACCATGGGCTGACATCCCCAAACCCATTACATAAGTCCAAAACCCAAAAATCCCTAAAAAGGGGACAAGATCCCATGATCCCTTCTTCGTCTTGCGCTCCTCCTTTGACAGCCTGTCGAAGTCCAAAAAATAGTTCAAACATGACGAAGAATCCTCAAAACTTGGTCAAGGGCCAAAAAGATACTACTTGGAACCCCGACCTACATCCCTTAGGTTCTTATTTATACTAATTTACAAGCTTCTTATTTTTTACAATCTCTTACCAACCCTAACCCTAACATCGTTAGGTTTTCCAGCATGCACACCTTGCATGCTTTCCTCCTTTGCATGCAACTTTCCCTTGCACGTGTTGTTTTTCCTGCTAGTTTTTCTTCTTCAAAATTAGACCATTCCTTACCAAAATTGGGTCTTTTGTCAAAATATTTATGTGCCCAATAGGCCCCCAAGACTTAAATGTTTCTTTTCCCAAGGCACTTAGCCAGTGCACGCTCCCTGAAAAACCTTTTCCAGGCTGTGGAACTTGTCTGCAAGTTCCCTTCCTCTAGCCTTGATCTACGTAGATTTATCTGTCAGTGCCTCTACTGAATGCGTTGTGATCTCCTTAGTGATTAGTTTTTCACTCTCTGTGTTCACCTGCGACACATATTTTCCTCCTTTTTATTTATTTTTCTCATTTTTCTATCTTAACTTCTACTATAGTACACTATTTAGATGATTTCTTACTACTCTGTAACTTTTAAGTGCTAGGAGGTCGATTGTCCCTATATAGTTTCAGTCGACTGCCAATTATCATTCCTTTCAGGTATGTTCCTCCCAAGTCTCTTAATTGTACAAATCCCCCATCTATGACAATATGCACTTCATATGGCCCCAACTAGTGCATTATGAATTTACCGAGATGATGAAAACATTTACTATCATAAATCAAGACTAGGTCTCCCTCATTGAAACTCTTCCTCTTGATATGTCTATCATGCCAATATTTGTCTCTTGATTTCTATACTTCTTGATTAAATCCTACCAGAACCTTATCCTCTTCCATATCCATTAGTTGATTTAATATTTCCTTTATTGTGCCTCTTCATGTCATGTTGGTGATTTTTGCTATGCGCAGACTCGGTACCAGGAATTCCAATGGAACCACTTATTATTTCCCATACACCAACCTGAATGATGTTTGTTCTGTCATCTTATTACATGTATTCATGTAGGCCCATAGTACTGCTCGTATTTTCAAGTCCCAATCATCCATGTTGACATTGTAAATCTTTTTCAGAGAATTCTCCAAGATCTTATTAAAGGCTTCTAATGTTCCATTTGCTTGAGGATGGTATGGTGTACTCTTCTAATGATAGACTTCAAACTTCGCAGTTATAGTATTGATAGTACAACAAAATATAATGATCACTTGCTCAAATAAGAAGTTTGATGTTGTCTTTGTGCTGCAATCTTTGACTGATGTTGCTTCTACCCATATTGTTAAGTATTTTTTCATAGTAATGATATACCTTGCTCCTAACCTCTTTGTTGGTGGATTAATTGGTCCCACAAAGTCTATTGGCCATTTTTCAAATACTTGCAAAGTTACATGTGGTCTTTAGTGCATCTCATCCCTTCTATTGGGTTTACCAATCCTCTGACAGATATCACATCTCTAGAAATATTCCTTAGCATCTCTGTGGATTTTTGGCCACCATAGTCCTGCGCGCAATACCTTTCATGTGGTATCTTTTCTAGCATAATGTCCTCCAACTATTCCCTCATGAGCTTCTGCCAAAATTGTAGGCCTTTCATGTTCTAGTACAGATCTTCTCAAAAGCAATTGTGTGCCCATTTTGTATAAGTGTCCTACAATCAATTGATAGTCTACAACTCTTACTACCAGATTTTTATTCTGTGTAGTGTTAAACTCTTGTGGTGCAATCCATGTACTCAAGTATTCAATAATGTCCGCAAAATATTCATCAGCTACTTGGACTGAAAATAACTATGCATCGATGAAGTTTTCTTCCAAGTTGGTAGGTTATTTTCCATTTGTTACCATTGATAGGTGATTAGGTCCTGCATTTATCTTCCCTGGTTTGACTATCACTCCAAAATCAAATTCCTGAAATAATAGTTTCCATCTACAGATCCTTCCCACCCAACAATGGCTTGTTGACTAGGTATTTGAGGGATAAATGATCTTTGAACATCTTAAAGTGTTTTCGCAGTAAGTAATGTCCAAACTTCTGAAGTGCATAAATCATATCTAGGCCTTCTCTTTCTGTAGTATTGTAGTTATGCTCTGATTATGACAGTTTTCTTCTTGAAAATGCAATAGGATGGTCCAAATACCCTGCTCCTGGCTATGCCAGAATTTCTCCAAGTGTTATAGCTGATGAATATACATGCACATGAAAAGTATTTTCCCAATATGGGAATAGTAGTATAGGTGTTGTGACTATATTTTCTTTTAGGGTGTCCAAAGCTTGTTGATAGTCCTCATTCCACTAAAATTTGATATCCTTCTTTAGCAATTTTTCCATTGGCGCAATAATCTGTGCATACCCTTTTATAAATTTTATGCAGTAGCTTGTATCTACCAATGTTGCTCTCAATTGACACACTGATTTTGGTAGTGGTAAATTGAAAATAACTGCAATCTTGGCAGGATCTGCTAACCAGCCTTGTTTGCACACTATATGTCCCAATAATATTCCAAATGGTGTCCCAAAAATGCACTTGTTGATATTCAATGATATTTGACACTACATGCATCTTTCCAACATTAGCCTTAACACTTCTACATGGTCCTTTAACAAATTATACACAGTCGAATCATCCAGATACACTTCTAAAAATTGATGTATGAACTCCTTAAATGTAGCTATGGCTACCCTTGAGAATATGGCTGGTGCATTATTTAGCCCAAAAGACATGACTATGTACTGATAAGATCCCCATTCTGTGGAAAAAGTAGTCGTGTACCTGTCTTCTGGGGCTATCTTGATTTGATGGTAGCATGAGAATACATCTATAAAGGAATATGCTTCATGTCCTCCAACATTCTCTAGGACTTCATCTGTAAATGGTGTAGGGAAAGGGTCATGTAGGCATGCATCATTCAATTTCCTTCAGTCTACACAAATCATGATCCCCCCTTGTTTATTTTCTTGGAATACCATGGAGCTTATCCATTGAGATTCCTCCACTAGTTCTATGATACCATCTTCCAACATCCTCTCAGTTTCTTCTTTCACATTCTGCTTATATATTGGATTTAATCTATAAGGAATCTGTCTGATAGATATGGCCTCAGGTTTGATAGGTATATTCATCTCTCCTAGCTCTCCTTCTATTCCTTTCATCTATGTAAAGGTCGTTGTGAACATGTCACTATATTCACACAGAAACTCTATTATTCTTTCTATTGTTTGTTCATCCCAATAGTCTCCAATGTTGGCCATTTTGGGATAATCAGTTGTCCCAATGTTGACTTTATTCACCTTGATTGGTGCAACAAATACTTCTAATTCTAGATATGGGGACTTCAACTTCCCTTTCTCCCTAAATTTATTTAATTTGAATGTTGTGTGGGTCATGTTCATCTGGTGCTTATTCCTTCACATGATAGCATGACAATAGTTCTTTCACGGTCTATCTATTCTGTTGTTGGTATTTTTTCATGAGTTCCACCTCTGGTTCCTGGATGAATATTACCCCTCTTATATTCTTCAATGCTGAATCCATGTTGGGGTTCTCATGTTCAAATGAGAAAGTTACTAAAAAATTATGTTGCAATGTTATCCATTCTATAGTGCCTCTGTGCATCTCCTTGTCTACATACCAGTTCTCTTGAATTCCTTATAGTGTATGGATGAAGTGATGAGGCCATTCTTCTAGTGGTGTCATCCTCCATAGCATTCTTCACTTCTCCAAATGTTATGCTGGTTTCCCCTATCCATTGTATCACTGCATCTTATTTCTCCCCTTATTTGCGCCGAATCTAATGTGCAATAGTCACTTACATTGGTACCAGTCCTAAATTGTTCCTTTGCGCACACTCCACCATCTTCCAGGTGTGGCCTTAAGTGTTCTGTCTAGGGATAAGATCCTCTAATTTTCCATAACTTCATCTTCATATTTTGTTAGGAATTCCTATAAATCATTTATGCCATGAAAACTAGGAGGTTCGCTAATCTTTGTACCCACCCATCTTACTAAGTGGTCTATTATTGCACACCTTATTGTGGACACTTCATGTAATATATTCTACCAATTATCCAGCAATATATCTGAGTCAGAAGCACATGATGTGATGCTCCTCCAGTTGATTACCCCATCTGTAGTTGGGTTAACATAACCTTCTTTTTGTGTGGTGGTTCTGTACAATTGGTTTATCTCTTGTAAATACAGACAAGTTGGCTCTACAAACCTTTCTCCTTATGAAGGGTCTAATGGCACAATGACTCTGTATTCTCCTTATTAAAATGTAATCTTCCTTGTTTCCAAGTTGATTATGGCATGGTTATCAAATTCCCAATCCAGTGCAAGAAATAATGGATAAGGTGTTGCACCATCTACTATTTCTATCACTTCAAAATCTGCCTTAGTGCGCACTCCATCCAAATATATTATCACACCTTTAAACCTTTCGATTGGCAGAACTTTGTGTTGGTTTTCTAGCTTCAACTGAAAATGTGAATAGCCTAATGTGGTCTCTCCCATGCATTTCCATGTCTTCTTGGGTAAAATGTTGACTTCAGAGCCTAAGTGTAGTATAATGTCCCCCATGTTGAAATCCCCAATGTTAGCATTCAATTTGAATTCTCTGCTTGTCCTCCTTCTTGAATGGAGGTGATTGATTATCTTCTACTCTAATTTCTCCTCTACCTCTGTGTTACATATTTCTAAAATATTTTTCAAAACTTTAACAGATGACATATCATTTAGTAGCTTAACACATGATTTTAGAAAAGTATTTATGTCAGTTACTTGTTTTACAGGTTGTGCTTCATTGGTGTAGTCCATTGAGGGAGACATTCCGTACATTGGTACATTCTGAGTATGTTGTGTAGTCGATGTAGATGCAACATATCTCTTAGAGAACTCCTTTATTTCCTCCTTGAGTATTTATTTCTCTTTTCCAGCATCGAACTGCTTCTCTGGTTTGGTATTCTTCTTCAGCCACTGGCGATGTACTAGATCTTGTCTTGCTACATCAAATCTCTTTTTATATCCTCTGCACATGACTATGTTATTGTTCCTCCCATCATTTGAGGATTCTTCATAAATCCATTATACATTATGATTGTTCTGATTTCTCTTTTCTTGAATATTCCCCAATAGTGTTGGGAAGTCCTTTGTATCATGGTCTATTGCATGAAAGTACATGCATGTCGCAAGTGGAAGTGGAAATTCCATTGCATAATGTCCTATATGTTGGAAGCTATGGCACGTGGATCCCTGCCTCTTCTAAATCCTCCTCTAGCCTATCCTCCACCTCTGTATCCACCTTGATATCCTCATGGTGCATTGTAATGAGGTACCTGATTATACTGCGTGGGGTTATATTGGGGCTGTGGGTTATTATACTGAGGTTGCACAGTGTTGTACTATTGCTGCACATTATTATAAGGAGGTGGTACCTAGTTGAATTGTGGTGAATATTTCCTTGTCATCATTTTTTCCTGCACCCTATATGTATCTGAAGTTCTTTCCCTCATTAGGTCCATTGTCCTACAATATTTATCATCATGACCCACTGATTTGAAAAAAATGAAGTATGAGTATTGTCCGGTACTTTTGCATCATTGGACAATGATATGGATCATGGCCATGTGTTTTACAGATATCAAACCATGGTCCTCTTGTTGGAAAGGGGTTTGGTAGCCCTGTTGACATGTACTACGTGAAATTTGGGCACTCATTCTTGTGGTGTATTTTTGTCCTACATGTGGTACACCAAACAACTTATCTCTTCTCTTTTCCCTTATTATGGTTTAGTTGAAATGTGAGGTTCTTTAGATCCTCCTTCAACTCTTCTATTTATAGATCTGTCTTCTGATATTGGTTCTCTTCCATTTCTAAGGATGCCTACAGAGCCTCTTCCCGAATTTGAAACTTTTGTTGCCTCAAAGGTTATTTCAGATGTGGTAGTAGTGAATTCACAAAGAAATGTTTATGTCGCATGTCAGTCATGACATACTTCAATTTACCCTTCAACCATTTGAACCTTTGATCAATCTCCCAAACAGACTCACCTGTTTTCTTCCTAATTTCAATCATCTCATTCATGTACTAATATTCTGAGCTAGGATTCTGAAATTCATTTATCATCAACTTCTTGACATATGAAATTGTCCTTGTTGTTCCTGGTGGACTATTTACAACTAAGCTCATGTACCAATCCAGTGCCCAGTCTCTTAGCGTGATAGATAACTATGCAATTTTTGTATCTTCATCTGTGATTTTCTTTGCTTCTTATATCTTCTCATAGATGAACAAGTTATTTTCAGGATCCTCTGATGCCTCTCCCTTGAATTCTAGTAACCTGATGGTGGGATCATGTCCTTCCATCTTGAACTGTGATGAACTACTACCTCTGCACAATGTAGATACTTGACTACTAATTCTTGAACTGGTTCCTCCAATTGTTTCTCCTTGTTTAGATTTGTTTCATGTTGTCTTCCTTCCACTAAAATTTGGTTGTCTAAATGGTTGTGCTCTTATGGATGTATTAGTCGCACATGGGGTTATGGGTTCCACAATGACACTGACATGGATGGGAATTCTACCTTCAGTTCCTTCCCTTGGATCTCCTATATTCCTTTCATATGTTGCATGCATGATTTACTCAATATTCTCTACATAACAAATATCCTCTACCTCTTCTTTATCACTTTCCAAGCCCTCTCTCTCAACTATGGATCTCTTCTTATTATTATCTTGTATTGGTAGGGTTCTCCACTACGCATCTTTCCATCTGTTTCCATTATCTACTTGATTTTTCCTCTTCCATCATGATTGGGTCCATGGCCTCCTTCTTTCCCTTATCCATCTCTCCCTCCATCCTTCCATCTCAGGTCAGTGCTTCCCCCCTTCCCCCATGCATGCAAGGAAGTTTAGTTGTCTGATGCCATTTTCATTACACCTTTGTTATACACTAAGATCTTAATTGAAGTGTATAATGATCTGATATACCTACCTCTCGGTACTCTTAGAAACTCCTGCTCTACTGCATTGTAAGACTTCATAGTATGTACTACAAATTCTGTGATAAACCCTGTAATGATACTGTCTAACTAGAAGTCTATTGAGCCCGTGAAATTGTTGTCAACTTTTTGTAACTGTGCAATATCCATAGGATTCCACTCGATATGTCTAATTCAATTCATAGGGTGGTTGTGTTTTAACCTTAATAAGAACTCCTGGAACACATGTGGGAAATTGTAGAAAAAACACCTCATGCAGGTCACTAAACACGTACTTGTCCAAATATTCGCATGGTGTTATTTTAGGGTTTATTTTATCCTTCTACAAAAAATCAAACTGCTTTGTTTTGAACCAGCTTTCGATCTCCTCCTTCATTGGATTCCATGGTATGAACATCCCCTTATATACTTTCATTTTCTACGTGATTCTTTCATGGATCTCCCTCACTCAATCCCATGTGGTTCCACCTGACAACCGAACCATTTGTATGGAATGTTAGGGTATGGTATGCCTTGCCTTCATATGGTACGGTATGGTATGGTCTTCCTTGCCAAGCCATGCCAAGCCATGAAATGGTATGGTATGGTATGGTATGCCTTGCTTTGGTATGGTATTGTATGGTATGGTATGGTATCGTATGGTATGGTATGGTATGCCTTGCCATGCCATGCCATGCCTTACCTTGCCATGGTATGGTATGGTATGCCTTGCCTTGTCTTTCCATGGTATGGTATGTTATCGTATGCCTTACCTTGCCAAGCCCTGGTATGGTATGGTATGGTATGGTATGCCTTGCCATGCCATGCCTTTCCTTGACTTGTCATGGTATAGTATGTTATGGTATGGTATGCCTTGCCATGCCTTTCCTTGACATGGTATGGTATGGTATGGTATGGTATTGTATGCCTTGCCTTGCCTTTCCTTGACAAGCCATGGTATGGTATGGTATGCCTTGCCTTTCCTTTCCATGTCATTCCATCGTATGGTATGGTATGGTATGGTATCCTTGGAATGGTATGGTATGATACCTTTTATTACATTTCTGTCATAATTTTCATCCCTTTAGGGTCGTCATGTGTCATCTTTCAATTCATCATGCATTTGTTATCTAAACCCTAATTTAAGATTTCATTTTTGGCTTCCTTTCATTTAATGATTACTTGTTTTAAGGGATGTTATAGTTGTCCTTGTACTGCCTTGCCTTGGATTACCTTTCCATTCCATGCCTTGCCTTGGATTACTTTTCCATGCCATGCCTTTCCTTTGCATGCCCTACCATGCCATGATTTTCATTTCCTTGCCTTTCCATGCCATTTCCTTTCCTTGCCATGCCTTGCCTTGCCATGCCATTCTTTTCCATTCCATGCCTTTCCTTTCCATGCCATTCCTTTCCATAACATACCTTTCCATGCCATGCCTTTCCATACCATGCCTTTCCATGCCATGCCATTGCATTTCATGCCTTTCCATGCCCTTCCATGCCTCACTTTGCCATGCCATGCCATGATTTTCCATACCATGACTTGCGATGCCATGCCTTTCCATACCATACCATGCCATGCCTTTCCATACCATACCATGCCATGCCATGCCATGCCTTTCCATGCCTTCACTTGCCATGCCTTTCCTTTAATTTCCATGCATTTCCTTGCATTCACTTGCCATTCAATTCCATGTCATGCCTTGACTAAATGAACAAGTTTAATACATAAATAATGCTTGTACTAAATGAACAAGTTTAATACGTAAAAATTACAATTAGAGTATTCATTAAACATGTGGTTCTACAACTTGTTATCCCATATATCTTATATAAAAATACTTGCATGATAATTTCAATGTCATAACATAATCTCTCTTTATTCATATATCTAGGATATCATATATTTTTCAAACATGGATTATCCTAAGTAATAGGATTTACCTACACCTACACCTACACCTACACATAGAGCTAGAAATTGCCTTTCCTTGCAATGCCATTCCATGCTGAGCCTTGTCATCGCATGCCTTTGATTTCCTTTCATTTCATTTATTTTCCTTTCCTTTCATTTCCTTTCCTTTTCGTTATGCCTCTCGGTTTAGATTTTATGCCCCCATACCAAATTAGTTACATGTCCCTAAATGGCTTGAGGAGGTGAGTTGCAACTCACGATAAAACTCAAACCGGGTCTCGGATGGATGAAATGTCGCTTGAATTGGATCCACATCACCGGGTTTTAGTTAGTGAGGCCCCTGCACTATCATTCCATCCATCAAAAAATATTTTGTTGGAGTATCTCTGGCACTAGGGTTTTTATCAATGAGGCATAGTGCAATTTATGAAGAGGAGGTCAATTTTCAGGAACACTATGTCGAGTATTTGTGGGTAGTGTAGTCGCACGGTCCTTGGAAAAACAGACTTGTGGAGCTTACGAAACTCATTTATTCTACTTGGTTTAGATTTTTTGCCTCCAAGACAAATTGGCTACATGTCCCTAAATGGCTTGAGGAGGCGAGTTGCAACTTGCGATAAAACTCAAACCGTGTCTCGGATGGATGAAATGTTAATTGAATTGTATACGGATCACCAGGTTTTAGATAGTGAGGCCCCTCCTCTATCATTCCATCCACCAAAAAACCATTTTTTGGAGTATCTTTGGCACGAGGATTTTTCTCAATTAGGCATAGTGCAATTTCTGAAGAGGAGGTCAATTTTCAAGAACAATATGTTGGGAATTTGTGGGTACCGTAGTCACATGGTCCTTGGAAAAATAGACTTGCGAGACCTTACGGAACTCCATTATGCCACTCGGTTTGGATTTTATGCCCCTGGACCAAATTGGCCACATGTCTCTAAATGGATTGAGGAGGTGAGTTGCAACTCGTGATAAAACTCAAAAAAAGACTCAGATGGATGAAATGTCAGTTGCATTGGATCTGGAGCACTGGGTTTTAGCTAGTGGGGCCCCTTTGTTGTCATTCCATCCATCGAAAAACCATTTTTTGGAGTATCTCCGACACTAGGGTTTTTCTCAATGAGGCATAGTGCAATTTATGAAGAGGAGATCCATTTTCAAGAAAATTGTGTTGGGAATTTGTGGGTAGTGTAGTCACATGGGCCTTGGCCAAACATACTTGCAGGAGCTTACAAAAATCCATTATTCTGCTTGGTTTACATTTTATGCCCTTGGAAAAAATCGGCCACATGTCCCTAAATGGCATGGGAAGGCATGGAAAACAAAGGAAATACTAGGCTATGAAATGCATGGGAAGGCATGGAAAGTCAGGGAATGGGAAGGCAAGGCATGACAAGGCAAGGCATCAAAAGGCATGGCAAGGAAAGGCAATGAATGGGAAGGAAAGGTAAGGCAAGGCATGACAAGGCAAGGAAATACATGGGAAGGAATGGAAAGGCAAGGAAAGGAAAGGCATGACATGACATGGCATCAAAAGAAAAGGCAAGGGAAGGCATGGGAAGGTAGGGAAAGGCATGGGAAAGAAGGGCATGAAAGTGAAGGAAAGTGAAGGGATGGGAAGGAAAGGAAAGGTAAGGCAAGGCATGGCATGGGAAGACATGGCAAGGAAAGGCATGGGAAGGAAAGGTAAGGAAAGGAAAGGCATGGGAAGGAAAGACATGGAAAGAAAAGGAAATGAAAGGCATGCCAAGGAATGAAAAGGAATGCAAAGTAAGGAAAGGAATAACAGGGAAAGGCAAGGCAAGGCAAGGAAAGGAAAGGAAAGACAAGGCATAGAAAGGCATAGTGAGGCATACAAAGTAAAGGCAACAAATGCCAAGGCAAGGTAAGGCATGGCATGGAAAGGCATGCAGAGGAATGGAAATGAATTGGAAGGAATGGCATGGAAAGGAAAGGAAAGAAAAGTGAAGGCATGGCAAGGAAAGGCAAGGCATGGCATGGCAAGTGAAGGAAAGTGAAGGAATGTGAAGGAAAGCAAAGGCAAGGTAAGGCATGGAATGGAAAGGAATGGAAAGGCAAGGCATGGGATGGCATGGAAATTAAAGGAAAGTGAAGGAAAGGCATGACATGGCAAGTGAAGTCATGGCATGGAAAGGCAAGTGGAGGAAAGTGAAGGCATGGCATGGAAATTGAAGGTAAGTGAAGGAAAGGAAAGGCATGGAATGGGAAGGGATGGCAAGGCAATGCATGGAAAGGAAAGGAAAGGCATGGAATGGGAAGGGATGGAAAGGCAATGCATGGAAAGGAAAGGAAAGGAAAATTAAGGCATGGGAATGCAAGGCATGGAAAGGAAATGAAAGGAAATGCAAGGCAAGTGAAGGCATGGAAAGGCAAGACATGGCATGGTAAGGCAAGGCAAGGCATGGTAATTCAAGGAAAGGCATGGCAAGGAAAGTGAAGGAAAGGAAAGTGAAGGTTGTTAGGGACCTAACCTCCTTAACCCCTCATGTAGGTAGAATAATATAATTCCATGTAATAAAGGCCAATATTAATAAGGCCTAGAAATAAGGAGCAATAATTCAAATGTAAGAATACCTAATAGAAGCTTATGTTTCTAGAAGGATCTTCCCTAGATTGTTCTTTTGGATATATTTAGTATGAATAGGAATAGAGGGTATGAAAAATCTATTCTTGGAGATTATTGTAATAGAGATCTGCTCTGCTGGAGGTTTCCCCTTTAAAAAGGAAAGTGAACATTGCTATCATTAATCAAGGTTCTCTTTTTGGTGTTATTCTGGTATTATTATGGTTATATCATTGTTTCTAGGCCATTTCTATGCTAAAATATTTTTATTCTGCATACTATTTTATACCTGGAATACTACAAGTGTTATCAGAGCACCTTACTTCATAGAAAATTGTGGGTTAAAATTTTCACGGTAGAGACATATTCTGACATATTAAAGCTACAAAGATCTATCATTACACACATAAACCCATGGTCGAAGAGTCATACACGCAATAAATACAAGAGGTACTTAAGCACACATCTGTCGGTCACCCCTGTAACCCCTGTTGGTACCCCTTCGAGTGGTAGTGCATAAGACAACACATGTATATGGATCAACCTAGATAACTTGAATCCCTCCACAGATAAACCGATCGATCGCCTGACTGCTATAGTTGCACCGAGAATAACACTCAGGAATATACACTCTAGTACCTGGATAGTTTGGTAGTATGGCTAAGGGCATGGTCTAGCCTCCTTAGTAGGTTCCCTAATATATTGGTCTGAGTACTATTGTTGGACCCCATACGTATATCAGAGAGATATAGCATAGGGAAAACCCTTGTCTGTAGAAACCTTGAATATCCTACCCCCGGGGATAGAAACAAAAAGAGAATAGACAAGGTCTATTACTATGCAACTCTGCCTTCTGCATTCTAGTTGTGAAATTACTACACATTTCTTCTTGTTAAGCATTTGGTCATTTCGTCACTGAAATATTATTCAGGCCCGAGTATAACTCCGTAGGAGTAAAAAAAATGAGTATATTGGTCCTGCTAGCACACTTATTTGGGACCTATCCCACTGGGTTTCTCTCTTCGCCCCAATTCCATTGACACCTATTATTTTTAACATAATTTCGTTTTGTGGACCCAACCCTTATCTGACACCCTTATTTGGCCCCTATCCCATTGGATCCCCTTTTTTTCCCTGATCGCAGTGGTACCTATAATTTGACACCCTTGTTCTCAGTGGTCCCACCCACACCTCCAGACCCCATTTGTTTCCCCTATACCATTTGCCTGCCTATTTTTCCAAATGCCTACCACACTAGCCCAAGAACTCAATACCTTGATTGTTGATACCCACCAAAACTGGGAAGACATCAAGAATATCAATGGCAACCTTAGCTCAATAAATTCAGCTATTGATATCATCAAGGAACAATGTTCTGATATAAAAGACCTAAAATCCACCTTTCAATACTTCATGGGTTGTTCCTAGAACCCTTCCTCTTATAAAAAACCATCTTATCAGGATGACCATGACTCTTCCCATTACCAAGCTCCCCATACTACCCACTTTTCTTGAGGCCTCCGCCCTCCCATAATTGAGGTGAACAAATTTGATGGATCAGATCCCACATGTTGGGTCACTCAAATGGAACATTATTTCTCTTTGAATGGCATTACTAATTATTTATCCAAGCTTCATTAGGGTTTCCTACATCTAGATCCGGAACGATGGAAATGGTGGGAATGGAGAAAAAATGCACGCCAAGAGTATGTTACTTGGGCACAGTTTGTGGCCAAAATTTATGACCACTTTGACTCTAACACCAACCATTTAGGTCATTTGACCAAGTTAAAGAAGTCTGGGACATTGGAACACTTTGTTGCCGCATTTGAGAAATTGTATTTAAGAATAGAGGGCATATCAGATGCATTCTTTAGGGAATGCTTTATCAGTGGCCTCAAAGATTAAATTCATTCCCATGTTCTCATAGCATGCCCACAGACTTGGTTGGAAGCTACTCAGTGAGTCGAGGAAGCACAACAAATTGTATCCTCCCAGACCCTCAAACCCTCCTTTTATCCTCACCCTAAACGCACCAATTATGCCCCTTCTTCAACTCCCCTAAAGATCCAGAAATTAACCAAGGATGAAATGGATGAACATCAACTCAAGGGTATTTTTAATAATTGTGATGAAAACTATTTTCCTAGGCATAAGTGTAAGGAACAAAAGATTTTTATGGATATGACCGAGGATATTTCTAAAGAATATGTTGTTGTTCCACCCGTAGAGGAACTACCACCGCCATTTGATCTGACCGAACCCTCTTATTCACCAGACCTTGGCCCAGTGATTTCACTTAATTCCCTCACTGGCTTCTCAGCTCCCCAGAATCTCAAATTAATTGGTTACATCAAAAATAGGAAAGTCATCATCCTTGTGGATAGTGGTAGCACCCATAATTTTACTCATCATCGCATTTCCCAAGAAGTCAATTGTTACATCCATTCCATCAATAATTTTCAAATCATGATTGCCAATGGAGGTTCCATGAAATGTGGGGGAAGATATTAAAATGTGTGACTCCAAATTAGTTAGTATCACTTGAATTCCCATATGTTTTCTATAGACATGGGTGGTTGTAACATTGTTCTTGGTTTCGAAGGGTTACGCACTCTAAACCCCATTCTCATGGATTTTAAGGAATTAACCATGCAATTCAAATATTACAGACAACAATATAAGTTCCAAGGTATCACATCAAGCTCCCCTGAGATCATCAGTTCCCATTGCATGGAAAATCTCCTCAAAAAAGGTCATTCAGGAATTACATCCCAACTCCACTCCATTTATGTTGTTGAGACACCTTGTGTGCATATTGACCTCCAATCTATCATTTCACACCACCAAGTAGTTTTTACCACTCTCAAAGAACTCCCCCCTTCCCATGGAGTCCATGATCATTTCATCCCTCTCATCCCAAGTAGTCTTCCTCCCAATGTTTGACCTTATAGTCATCCCTTTTCCTAGAAGAATGAAATTGAGAAAATTGTTCATGAATTACTAGAAGTCGGTGTTATTTGTCCCAGTACTAGCCCCTATTCTTCCCCTGTGGTCATGGTACTCAAGAAAGAAGGTACTTGGCACATATGTCCTGATTTCCACACCTTCAAAAAACTCACAATCAAAGACAAATTCCCCATTCTTGTCATTGATGACCTATTTGATTAATTGAGTGGTGCTCAATACTTCACTAAACTAGATCTATGTTCTGTATACTACCAGATCTGTATGAAAGACAAAGACATTCCCAAAACTACATTTCACACTCATGAGGGTCATTATAAATTCCTGGTAATGCCCTTTGGATTGTGTAATTCTCCTTCCACTTTCCAAATTCTTATTAATCATGCATTCCTTCCTTTTCTCCATCATTTTGTCTTAGTTTTCTTTGATGATATTCTCATCTATAGTAAAACTTGGCCCTCCCATCTCTCCCATGTGAATCAAGTTCTCCATCTATTCTCTAAGCACCAACCTTTCCTCAAACAATC
>JZKD02S1428213.1:87444-104893 GCA_000966675.3 Picea glauca
CGAGTTAGTTGAACTCAAGTTGCAATTAAAAGAAATTATGGATAAGGGCTATATTCAGCCTAGCGTGTCTCCATGGGGAGTACCAGTCCTGTTCGTGAAAAAGAAGGATGGTACCCTTAGACTGTGTATAGATTATAGGAAACTCAATAAGGTAACCATAAAGAACAAGTACCCCTTTCCCAAGATCGATGACCTGTTCGATCAATTAGGGGGTGCGTCTATTTTCTCAAAGATTGATTCGAGGTCAGGATACCATCAAGTCCGAATCAAGGGTGAAGACATCCATAAAACTACCTTCTGAATGAGGTATGGTCACGATGAGTTTGTGGTGGTGCCATTTGGGTTGACCAATGCCCTTGCCACTTTTATTTTCTTTATGAACAATGTACTCAGCAAATTCCTAGACAAATTTGTGCTTGTTTTTATTGACAATATATTAATTTACTCTAAGAACAGAAAATAGCATGAAGAGCATCTTAGACTTGTGCTGCAAGTGCTAAGAGAACATCATCTCTATGCCAAATTCAACAAATGTGAATTCTTCTAGAAGAAAATACATTACTTAGGCCATGTTCTCTCCGAAGAAGGAGTAGCGTTAGACCCTGACAAAATCAGGTCTATCATGGAATGGCCTACCCCAAAGGATGTTTCATACATCAAATCCTTTATGGGATTAGCAGGATACTATAGGATATTTATAAAAGGATTCTCCAAGATTGGTTGTCCAATCACTGCTCTCCAAAAGAAGGGGACAAAATTCTTGTGGACACAGAAATGTGAAGAAAGATTTCAAACCCTAAAACATCTATTGACCCATGCACCTGTGCTGAAGATCACCAATCCAGAAGCTGACTTCCTCGTGTGCATAGATGCCTGTAAGGAAGGGCTCAGAGGAGTCCTTATGCAGGAAGGAAGTGTGATCTACTATGAATCCTGATAATTGAATGAGCATGAAGTCAACTATGTGACCGATGATCTAGAGTTGGCTTCCATATTGCATGCTTTGAAAATGTGGAGGCATTACCTCCTGGGAAGAAAGTTTGTACTTATGATAAATCACTATGGATTGCGATACCCGTTTGATCAACCAAATCTCAATGATAGGCAAGCTAGGTGGATGGCCCTCCTTATTGAGTTTGATTTAGAAATCAAACACATTAAAGGAATGGAAAATAGGGTGGCCAATGCCCTTAGCAGAAGTATGAAAACAATTCACCTGGCAACGGTGAGCACCTGTGAGACAGATGTCAAGGAAAGAATTAGAAATGCATAATAAACAGATCCCTTCGTCCAGACCGTGACCATGTACCTACAACAAGAACCCACTGGAGTAAAATATGAAGGCTACCAGATGACCGAAGGAGGCCTACTCACTTACAGAAGCAGATTTTATACTCCAGATTATGATGACTTGAAGAGGTTCATACTGGATGAACTACATAAAAGACCCTATTCTGGTCATCCAGGATACCAGAAGATGATCACAGCCACTAGGAGACAATTCTATTGGCCTGGAATGAGGAAAGACATAGCTGCGTACTTGGCCAAATGCATAGAGTGCCAACAGGTTTAAACAGAACACCGACACCCAGTAGGATTATTACAACCTCTACCAATTCGAGAATGGAAATGGGAAACCATCTCCATGGATTTCAGCACTAGATTACCAACATCGACCAAACAGAACGATTCCATTATGGTAGTGGTGGATAAGTTGAGAAAGTCTTCCCATTTCATCCCTATCAAATCCACTTGCAAAGCAATCGATATCACCTAGGTATTCATGCAGGAGATATTCAGACTACATGGTATGCCGAAAGAGATCGTGTCTGATAGAGACGCGAAATTTACTTCTAACTTTTGGAAATCACTAATGGTTGGCTTAGGAACCAAATTGTTGTTTAGCACCACCTATCACCCTCAAATCGATGGACAATCAGAAAGAGTGAACCAAATACTTGAAGACATGCTAAGAATGCATGTAATGCATCAACCCAAGAAGTGTGAAGACTACCTGCCACTAGTAGAATTCGCTTACAACAACGGCTACGAAGCATCCTTAAAGATGAGTCCCTTCGAAGTCCTCTATGGTAGACCATGTAACACTCCATTCAGCTGGAGTAATCCCATAAATAGGATTTCTTTTGGACCCAACATGTTGAAAGAAATGGAACAGTAGGTGACTCAAATAAAACAAAACCTGAAAGTCGCTCAGAACTGACAGAAAAGTTATGGCGACCAAAAGAGAACTCCAAGAAAGTTAAAATGGGAGACCATGTATATCTCAGAGATAGACCTAGGAAGAGTTCTCTGAAAATGGGATCTTGTGCCAAGTTGCCACCTCGGTATTGTGGACCCTTTGAGGTTCTAGATAGAGTGGGACCTATAGCCTATAGACTAGCACTTCCTCCCACAGTCAAAGCACATAATGTTTTCCATGTCTCATTATTGAAGAAATATGTACATGATGCTAACCATATAATTGATTGGTCTATCATTTATATGGAACCGGAGGGAGAATTTCTACCAGAACCTCAATGTATACTGGAAAAAAAGGACACCTCGCTCTGGAACTGAACCATTGCATAGGTCAAGGTGTAGTGGAAACATTTTGGCCCAGATGAGACTACATGGCAAATGGAGGATGCCATGAAATGGGCATATCTGATTTTGTTTACACCTGTACATGCATGTCAAGTTGATAGATAGAATATCGAGGATGATGTTCCTTTAAGGGGGAGGGAATTGTAACACCTTTTTTCCCCTAGTCTGTAAAAGTAACTATACTGGCCAAGTATTGTGGCAAACTCAGAAATGTGAATGTGTGATGTGAATGAATCTTGTGAAAAAGGTCGATGAAAGTGAATAATATTATGAATATATATATTGTAGGACTGTTGAGAGGGGATGTGCTAAAAAAGATACCACGATGGATGAAGAAAGGTGGTGGAAGGAACTTGGGAAGGTGGCGTTAACTTCCACCGAAAACAATACCATATTTGGACTTCACTAGCTCGGAGAACCAAGAGTGGCTCGCTGGCCCCAAATTAAATGAATCACCAGGTTGGTAGGTAAATGGATCCTCATGAGTAATGAGGGATTGGGGTGAACCACCCATCCATAGAGTCCTCAGAACTTACCACCACGAGGAAAATCGTGCCACACGCAACCTCACCAAAAGGAGAAAAGGCAGGAAGAGTGGGCGATCAAGGGCGACAGACGTGAGGGAAAGAAGAGGAAGAACTCTGGAAAAATACAGACTAAGTGATAGTGTTGAAGAAAGAGAGTAACCTTCATTCTTGGTCACTGGAAAACAAAGACTCAGTCTCCCAACATCGTGGTCTCAGCTCGGGGGTGGCTAGTGGTAAATCCATTGGGAGTCGTTGAACCTACGGTTGGGTGGAACGAGCACCCCTCTTAGCAGTTGCAATCACATCGGGTGTTATTTCTAATAAGTGTTTTACATATTGCATCTTGAAATTTATATGCTGACATGTATGCTCATAGTCTGTGTAGTTTATGAATGGTTTGAGTATAAGACTGTCTGTGTGGTGTTTTGATAAAAAATGATGGTTGCATGCTTTTATTGGAAGGACCATGTATGGTTTATGTTTATAGATAGATTTATATATATATATACTAATCTAATTCAGACTTGAAGTCTGCATTCGGGAAATCTATACCCTTATTCATCCCTAGGAATACCTCAAATCGATCTCTCCACAAAGATACCCTTCTTGGAAAGCTTACCAAGAACCTGAAAAGGATTTGAAGGCACAAGTCTTAGTAGTCATGTACGAGGAAGATTGATCCTCTTGAAATTCTGAAATGGCAGCATAGGGATAAGTATCGATTGATGGATGAGATCCTGTCAGAATATCTGCAGTCATTCACGACCATTAGATTGGAGGAAGAAACGATCGCGTTAAATTCATTAACCCCTTTTTCCTTTATCTTCATGAGTAGTGAAGAAATCGGGACCATAGATTCCCAATTTCCATTGAAGTACATGGACCGTTGTTTTTTCCACGTTCAGGGAGGAGTGGGAGAGTGCACAGTGCGAGACAGATCTGAACTGTCAGATCTTAGTTAGAAAAACCGACAGCCGTTGGATCTGTCAAGAGATGCATGAGGGTTAAGCCCTCGTGAACAGAGGAAAAAGTCCCAAAAGAGGAGTTGGTATCGGGATTTCAAACTTCGAGATTCTGGAAGTCCTGATGATGAGATGTAGGGAAACTTCACAATGAAAGTCCTGAAATAGATCTGAGTCATCCATCCATGGAGGACATGTGGCTAAGATCGAGAGTCCATCGGTATTTAAGATACCGGGGATTCGAATTGATAGAGGATCTGTGTCACTAGGGATCTTAAGTCGTGAAATCTCAAAACAATGAGGACAGTCCATCTAAGGGAGGACATGTGGCTACAATCTAGGATTTCTGGAGAGTCTCGAAAGGAAGAGTCCATCGAGATTTCACAAATCAGGAATTTGGGAGTCCCATTGACAAGAGGTCGGGATCTCGTATTCATAAATCTCGAAAGAGATAAGATGGAGGTCTTATGAGGAATGGTCACCTGGATCAGGGGGAGGGAAAATGTGACAAAATCCATTCCGTGGAATCATAAGTCAAGAATTCGGGAGTCCCGTTGACAAGAAGTCGGGCTCTCATATTCATAAATCCCAAAAGAGATAAGATGGATGTCTTATGAGGAATGGTCACCTGGATCAGGGCATAGCTAGGAGGGCTAATGTGACAAAGGCCATTCCAGGGAATCGAAAATTAGGAATTAAGGAGTCTCGTTGACAAGAGGTCGAGCTCTCGTATTCATAAATCCTGAAAGAGATAGGACGAATGTCTTATGAGGAATGGTCACCTGGATCAGGGCATAGCCAAGAGGGCTAATGTGACAAAGGCCATTCCGGGGAATAAAAAATCGAGAATTTGGAAGTCCCATTGACAAGAGGTCAGGCTCTCATATTGATAAGTCCTGAAGGGAATAAGACTGTGGTCTTATGAGAAGTGGTCATATGGACCAAGGCATAGCCTAGAGGGCTAATTGTTGATCGAAGCATCTTTGGCATTTCGGCATTTCAGGGTTTGCAGAGTCGAAAGACTTGACTCGCTTATACCGCTAAGTCGCGAAATGCAAAAGGGCACCTTGTTGTCTGGCCTATGATCATGATCAATGATCACATGGAGGTGGGAAAAAGGGAAGACCTAGCCTGTGCTAAGACCCATAGGATTTCAGGGATTCTATCCCTCGAGAAAAGGCAAAAAATTTATTATGTTGCATTGGGTGTGTGACAATTGAGGTCCTCAACATAGAGTTTCTTTCTCTAGTAACAATGGTGAAGAATTTGTTGCTAAGCTTCTCAAGAGGTGAGAAGGTTAAAACACTTTATATGAATACTTGAATGTCTCTAGGAGAAATATGGATTCTCAAAGAACAAATTGAACAACATAAAAATGCAGCAAACTCTTACTTTGTTTGCATACCTTGACCTTGTATTTATAGGATTCATGCAATCCAGTACATAACTAGTTCATAGTGTTAAAAGGGGACCTTTTGGATTTACTACCTATCTCTTCAATGGCCCCGAGGTTATATTTTGACATGATTTGGGTGTCTTGTCATAGTACACCTCGGGCTAGAAGTGGTTGAGGCCCAACCAAAATAATTAATGCACCATTTCTACATCTGTGTAGTTTTATGTGAGGAAAGTCACATAGACCACACAATTTGTGCAGATTTGGCTATGTTGGCTCGAGTGAATGTGCACAAGCACGCATTTGGGAGACTACACAAAATTTCAAGGAACCATTTGTAGAGTTGTGTGACTTTCTGAATGAATATTGTTTACTACTACAGGTATGTTTATTGGTATGTTGCATTGGTACTTTCTTCAACCATTTTTGGTATTTTTGTGGACTCATTTTCAGCGATAACAATGGATTTAACCCACAACTATAGGGGGATTTCCCTGTAGTACTTTTGTTAGTCATTTTTTACCAATCCCTACATAGATTAGCATATGGATCCATTGAAGCCATCAAAGATATAGGATACTAGTATATGTAGAAACATCATACATATATTTCGATTTTTGGGTGCAATTGTACTCCACATATATTTCCCAAATATGTCCCAGACATAGTAATTATGAGGGAGATTTCGTATCAAATAGTGGAAGCGGGGATTACTGCATTTGTTTCTACCATTTCCAAGAGAATATGGCCAAATTTCCCTGTCAATGTGGGAAAATTTACATTACTAAATGTTCCCATGACATAAAGGAAGCAGCAACTCTTAAAGACTTACTTTTGTGCATAGGGGTCCCTAGAGGTCATGATCCTAGAGGTGTAGTAGGAGAACATATTAGAACCTTGGGATCGATACCTCCATCCTAGAATGACATATATATTCTAGATACCCTATTCAACGAAGTCATATCCTATGAAGAAGTCTTGCCTAATATTCAATATAGTCTAGAATGAGAAACATTACATGTTGACCAACAAGAGAGAAGGAAAATGGAAAATGAATAGAGAGATAAATTTTTTTCCATTGAAAAAGAACAATAAGACTCCAAGACAAAGACTTGGGTATAGAAAAAATGAGAACAAGAAAGGATATAGTTAGAGGAACAAGAGGAATTAAGGAAAATAGAGAAGAAAAAAGAGGAGGAAGTCAAGAAGAATTAGAAAGAAGAAGAAGCCAAAAGTAAGGTAGAATGAGATAGGAATAAACCAAAGGAAAAGAGGAGACTTGAATATAAGATGAAGAGAGAGAAACCAAGTTAAAAGGATACAAAAGAGGGAAACAAGAAAAAGGGAGAAAGAAAACAAGGAAAAAGTGGAAGAAAGAAAAAAAGGGAGAAAGAGAAGAAGAAGAAGAAAGAGGAGGAGGTAGTTAAAGTAGAGAGACAAAAAAGAGGAAACTAGAAGAAGACAAAGACAAAGAGGATATCCCTATCACTACAAAGTGAATCACATTGCTTTATTATCCTATAAATCTTGGTACTCCTCTCAAAACAATACCAACTAGTTTATATTACTCTTGTTCTCTGTTAATAGATTTAGATGATGTTGTTGTTACTTTGGGAGAGTATTTATTTAGAAAATAAAAAAGTGGGATTGTTACAAGATGGACAAAGAAGAAAAGAACAAAAGATAGTACCACCAAGGAGGCATCATATCTGGTAATTTCATGGAACTTGGGGAAATATGCCAAAAAAAATGTTGAAGATACAACCTCTATCCTAAGTGAATTTGCAAGGGAAAATTCAATTCATGTTAGTGAAATAAATGCCACTTTAGATACTTATATGACAAGAGTATTAGATCTAGAGGAGCATTTGAAGTAGTAGATAGTTCAATTGGAAAATTATTTCAAGGAATATCCCCATGAGAAAGATCAACTACAAAGAGTTGAGATAGAAACCCTAAAGAATACACACTCACAAGAAATAGAGAAGTTGATAACATAACACCAAGAAAAAATTTCCCTCTCTAAGAAGAAAATATTGAATATCATATAATATGGGGAGAAAGTAAGGACTCTAGAAGCTCAACTGAAAGAAAACAACACGCCCACCAACATCCCAGAAAAAATAAAAGAAGCATCCCTAAAAACTAATGAGGATCTAAGGAAATATCAGATATAGTTCATCTCTAAGTTAAAAGAGATCAAACAATATCATGATGATTTGTTGAAGCTATCATACCTGGTGGTACAATAAAATGGAAAGAGAAAAAAATCCCATAATGTTATTGATGTAATTGTTGATTGGTAGGATAGGTATAAAGACACTCTTTTAGATGTGCCTATGATAGCTAGAAAATCCCCTATAATTATACCATGGTTTAAGATATAGACAGAGAAAATGACCTCCTAAAATTCAATCTAGTTTCTACACTACCCCAAACATACCAAAATAAATTTTAACAGAAAGCAATGGAAGAGAAAATTGGTAACTGTACCTTTTATCCAACGTCTGGTGATGATATCCTCGAGATTTGTAGCTCCAAAGACTGCAAGTCTCCTCCCAAAGTTGAGTTGCATCCAAGACTAGGAAAAAAAGGATAAAAACATGCTATTTGTATTCATAAATTAGGTTTATATATAAAATGTTATGTATAAGTCAAAGAAAAGACATAAAAAATCATCATTTGGGACAGGGAAAATAGATTCTTTTATTCATTAAACAAAGACTGAAACTTACAATTCTTGTCGGCCACCATTCTGTGAACCTAGTATGGGCTCCTCTTTAAAATGCTCAAAGTGAACCTTCAATAAGACTCTTCTCACAATATACTAATCTCCTCAATGAAAGGGAATGGATTGAATGAAAGAAAAGGGGTTGAAGACAGAATGTTGAGGCAGTAACTCACAAAAGGTTGCAAATGCTTGGGCAAGGAAGGGAAGTGAAATTGGGAAGATGTTAGTTTTCTGATCTGAGAAAAGATTCTATAACTTAACTCCAAAATGCGGTATACTTATGTATTTTGCCTAATTCATTTGTGGAGTTAATAAAAATACCTACCCATTTGAGAGCAGGAATCAAAGACATAGTCCACCAGGGATGAACTCCATTATCAAGTTCTTTGTGTTCATATTTCATACTTATGTCTCTTTCCTTTTGATATTTTCATTATTTATGGTGTACTTTAGTTTATGCTCATTTTATACAATTCTTTAATAAGTCACCTAACGAAAAGATCTTGGATCATATTTGTATCAGAGTAGTCGTCTTTCACTTGAATTGTTGAGTATGAATTCTTAATAGGTCCAAGCATAAGTAGAGTGAAGGAACTCTTAATACTTTCAATCCCAAAGTTGGTTGTGCATTCCAAAGGAAGAAGATGGCAGAAGAGGACAAGCGTGATGAACATGATAAAAACTTTCACATGGTCTTTTATTGCATGTCAGAAATGGTTGAATGAATGTATGGATATTACGAGAAGAGGATGAAGAATAAAGATAATAAAAAGGAAGAACATGTGGATGATGATGTTTCAGTAAACCAAGGGGTTGGAGGAGATCCTCATAAGCCTCTAGCTTCACCTTCAAGTTCTAGTTCTTCTTCCTCTGAGCATTCTCATCACTCTCAACATTCTAACCATAAAGCCTCTTTTAAGAAACCATTATTAAATATTGATGCAAAGTTTGATTTAGCTATGTTTAATGGAGATGCTAATATTGAAAAGTTAGATAATTGGATCTGACAAGTCGAAGTATATTGTGGTGTTCAGCATATTGATGAAGAGGAAGTTAAAGACTAAAGTGAAACTGGATTCTCTTTGGTTGGAAGGCACTGCTCTCGTCTGGTGGGAGAGAAAGCTACATGATAGAAGTAAGTGTGGTAATCTTCTTTCCTCATGGTTGAAATTTAAAACAAATATAAGGAAGAAATTCTATCCATTAGGGTATTAACATAAAGCAATGATGGAATGGGAAACTTTAAGGAAAGGTAAAGGTCAAACTGTACAAAGTTTCACAGAAGAATTTAGGAAGAAAGATCTAGCATCGAACATTTATTTGGATTCTTATGAAACTTTAATGAAGTATATTGGTTCACTTCACAATTATATTCGTCATACTTTTATCTTGTTTGACCCCACTAGTCTTGACAAAGTTTGTGTGAAAGCCACTCACCTTGAGAATAGGGGGAAACATGTTCAACAATATTCCACGAAGAAACCTTCCAATTTCCCACAAAATACTTTCAATAAGTTCAAAAGGAAGGACAAGAACACCACTACAGTAATGAGAGAAGGAGGAAAACCATCTTTCACTCATTGCAATAAGGGCGATCATGATGAAGAACATTTTTGGAAATCGCATCCAGAAAAGAAACTGAAATAGTTAGGTGGAAAGGGGAAGAAAAATACTATTGCTACAATGGAGCAATATCATGGTTCTGAATTAGGAGATGAAGGAAAGATCACAATAGCTGGAGTACAAGGTAAATATTCTCTTGATGCTAGTTTAAGTTCCAATGATGAATCTCATATTGATGAATGAAACAGTAATGAGTTTTTTCATATATGAGTTGTATCTAAACATACTAAGATAGATACATTATTTGATGTGGGTTCCCAAGTAAACTTAATATCTAAAGCACTTGTAAAGAATATGGGTCTTGTAATGAAACCACATCCAAATCCTTACCCTCTTGGTTGGGTATGTGATAAAGAAAAACTTAATGTCACCAAACAATGTAGGCTCATATTTGCTATTTCTTCCAAGTTGATTGATGAAGTGGATTTGGATGTTGTACCACTTGATATATGTGGTATAGTATAGGAAAGTCCTTATATTTATGATAGAAAATAAGTCTTCTTTCGTTATGAGAAAAAATACCACCTTACTAAAGGTGGAGTGGAATATATTGTTATAGTTCATAGCATGGGGGTAAATACGACACTTGTTAGTGTAGGGAAAATGAAAATACTCATAACCACTAATAAGAGATATGTACTCATGGTCGTCAAAGAGAAAGATGTCGGGACATCCGACACTTTCCAAAGGTGTGATCCATCTCATAAAAAGGAATTAATTGATATTGTTTCTATGTATGGTGATATTTTTCAAGAACGAAATGGATTACTTCCTAAGAAGGAAATCCAACATGAGATACATCTTTAGCATGGTTCTCCTCTTCCTAATCTGGGCATGTACAAGATGTCAGTTGTGGAGATGATAGAGATCAAGAAGTAGGTATAGGGCTTATTGGATCAAGGGGTCATCAGATCCAGTTCATCTCCTTGTGGTTCTCCAATTGTGATGGTGCCAAAGAAAGATCACACATGGAGAATGTGTGTCGATTAACAAGAATTAAATAAAATAACGGTGAAGAATTGATACCCTCTTCCTCGTATATATAATTTATTTGATTAGCTAAAGAATGTTGTTTATTTCACTAAGTTGGATTTCTGTAGTGGATATCATCAAATCGGGGTTGCAGAACAAGGTGCATGGAAAAATGCCTTTAAAACCAAATAGGGATTGTTTGAGTGGTTAGTTATGTCATTTGGTATTTTTTATTCTAAGAAACCTCCATGCGTGTGATGAATGATGTATTAAGGCCTTTCCTGGATGACTTTGTGATTGTATATCTAGACGACATTCTTGTTTTTAGCGAGACTTGGGATGAGCATGTGAGGCATGTAAAGAAAGTATTAGATACATTGCAAAGGGAAAAGTTGTATTTGAAAATTTCTAAATGTGAATTTGGCAAGAGTGCACTTGTGTACTTAGGTCATATCGTGGGAGGAGGAAAAATGAAGATTGATCCTTCCAAAATTGAGGTAATTGTAAAATGGCATGAGAAAAAGAGTGTAACTGAAGTCTGAAGCTTCTTAGGTGCAGCCCAGTATTGGAGAAGATTCATTCCCAACTTCTCCTTTATAACAACTCCTTTTCATGCCTTAACCAGTGTGAAGAACACTTTTCAGTGGGAACGAAAGCAACAAAAATATTTCGACATTTTGAAGGAGAAGATCAGTACTGCACCAGTATTGGTACTGTTGAATCTTCAACAACCTTTCGAGATCAAGATAGATGCCAGCGGATATGCTTATGGGTGCTATATTGATACAATATCGTAAGCCTATTTGTTACCACTCTGATACTTTTAACCAAGTTGTTGTTAACTATCCTACATATGATAACTAGTTGTATGCATTAGTTCAAAGCATAAATAAATGGAAGCATTACTTATTAGGTAAGGAAACAATTATACATAGAGATCACCAATCCTTACAGTATCTTCAAACATAGACCAAACTACAACAATATCAGAACTACAAATGGATGGGTTTGCTACAACAATTTCATTTGGTAATCAAGTACAAGAAGGGTACAAGTAAAATGGTAGCCGATATGATTTCTAGACCTCCTATTGCTGCTTCTATTATTTTGAAGAATACTTCTTTATCTCATGATATCTATGTAGATAAATATGCCATCGATGAAGATTTTAAAGAAGTATATGTGAAGCTAACCCATGGTGCACATGTAGAGAACTATTGTCTGCAAGGAAAATTACTCTATCATATTGGGAAGCTATGTATTCCTACAAGTGAATGAGTCTATGTAATACAAGAAGCTCACACTTGTCTTGTGTTTGGGCATTTTGAGGTAGAAACAACTATGGCACATTTGCAGAGGTTTTGTTATTGGCCTCAAATGAAAGAAATTGTAACTAAATATGTAAAGGGGTGTGTGATGTGTTCTACTTGTAAGCCCACCAATAGAAAATTGGGGCTACCCTGACCACTTTATGTTCCATCCCATCCATGAGAAATCATTTACATGGATTTTGTAGGGATTTTAGAAATGACCAAAGGGGGTCACGATTACTTGTATGTCGTAGTGGATAGGTTCAGCAAAATTTCTATCTTGATGCCATGTAAAAAGAATATCACTGCTGAGAGGACTGTTAATCTCTTCTTTTAGTATGTTTGGGTTCACTTTGGGTTACCCACATCCATTGTCTCAGATCGAGATACTCAATTTCTTGGCTACTTTTGGACTAGATTATGGAGAATTATGGACACCAAATTGAAGAGGAGAAATGCTTTCCATCCATAGACCGATGGACAGACAGAGGTGGTAAACATAACATTGTTAATTTTGCTTCGAGGCTACTGCAACAAGCATCCTAAGTTATGGGATGAACATATACCCTATGTACAACATGCTTATAACCGAGATTTACATTTGTCAACTCATATTTGACCTTTTGAGACATGTTTTTGGTACCTACCAAAGGTTCCTTTGGACTTGATGTATGGGAGAGATGCCTATGTGAATGAAGAACGAACAAAGGATAGAGCCCTCAAGTTCATCCAAAGGATTCGATAGATACACCAAGCAGTTAGGGAACTGTTGGAGAAGAGTCAAGCACATTATAAAGCTCAACATGACAAGCAAATGGTTGATCATCAGTTCCAGGTTGGAGACCATGTATGGCTTCACATCAGCAAGGAATGATTGAAGGGTGATGGAAAGAAACTCAAGCATATTCGATATGGACCCTTCACTATCTTGGATACAAGAAACACCAATGATTTTCATTTATATATTCCACCTTTTATGCATATTTACTCCGTTGTGAATGTAGAGAACTTGAAACTTTTTTAGCCTCCCATGATCATGGATCAGGATGAGGAAGTTTCAATACCTTCAGTTTATGATTTTTCGCCTAAGTACTTGGATGATTTACATGAAGATATAATCCTGGACATAAGGAAGAGGACTTCACATAGGGGTGATGTTGACTATATTTGAGTAAGCTTAAAGGGAACATGTCCAAGCAAGGCAAAGTGGATTTATAAGGACAAAGTGAGGGGATGCTTCCCTCACTTACCAGTTGATTGATGAAAGATTTTTGTAGTCCAAAAATATCTCAATGGGAAGGCGTGATCCAAAAACGATCTAGAGAAGGATAAGAAGAACTCGGAACTTACAGCGGCAACTTAGGACACTTATAATGGCTTCAATAGATAGAGAAGGGGAAAAAATTCAAAGATTGCAAATTGCAGTTAAAAACTGTCATGGTCACGAAGAGTGCATCGAAATATTTATAACGGTACAAGCGGTTTGTCAAACAGAGCTTGTATCCAAAAGATATAAGCTGTCAAAGTTCAGGTCAAACTTGGTCAAAAGGTAGAAAGTTCAAGGTGACACTTGTCACCACTACAAGGGTGACACGTGGCACATCCATTCAGGGAGATGTGTTCTAATGGTATAGGTATATGTGGCAATTTCTTACAGGTCCACGTGGCATATTAAGTGTTCCATTCTCTAGTTGACATGTGGCAAAGGATATCCAATGAGAGGTTTCCATGTGGCAAGCCCCCATTGTCCTCTTACAGTACAGTTCATTAAAAAATATTGGATCTGACGGGAGTCAAACTCCTAACCTCCTAGCCCAAAGGACTTACAACCTCTATGCTAGCCAACATGCCACTATATGGTTCTTGTTTATGAAATGAAACGAATATGATTTGTGTTTGATAAAGTTTTATATGGGCGGATGGAAATGGCTAGGCCCTCGGACCATCCCTTGGTTATATGCTACACCGTATTTCCACACCGATAATTGTTGGCGGTTCCACCATATATGGTGTCATATTCCGCCAACAGCCAAACTTAACTATTGCTAGATTTAGCGCACATGTCAACATTTTAGCTGCAACTATATCCCAAAAAGGGGAATCTGTGGAACTCGATCCTAGGACCACTGCCTAAACAACAATATTAAAATAGCTCCATCTACCAGTGCGCCAACGAACTCAATCAATGCATAACTGCCAAAATTCTGTATAATAAGGGGCCTCTGCTAGTGTACGAGGGAGAGGAGCTAGACCAAGGATGCTCATATGGATTTTTGCATGATTTCCAATACTGGGCACAAATTTAGAGATTTTTCTAGTCATTTATTGCAGAGGTAGGGCACAAAAACTGAGGCAGGGGTGTCTCTTGGGCCTAAAAGTGCCAGAATCTGATTGGGGCATGCAGAGAGTCATCTTTAAGTAATTCGACACCACAGACACATTGGTGATGTTAGTTTTATGATATGAGAAAATATTTTATAGATTAACTCCGGAATGAGGTATACTTATGTATTTTGCCCAATTCTTTTGCGGAGTTAATAAAAATACCTACCCATTTGAGAGAAGGACCCAAATATGTAGTGCACTAGGGATGAACTCCATTATCAAGTTCTTTGTGTTCATATTTCATTCTTATGTCTCTTTCCTTTTCATCTTTTCCTTATTTATGGTGAACTTTAGTTGATGCTCATTTTATATAATTCTTTAATAAGTCACCCGACGAAAAGATCCTGGATCACTTTGCTGCCGAAAATATAATGTATATTTCCCGTCCCCTCTTTTTGTAATATTTTATTTTTTTGTCTTTTTCAATTTTTAAAAATCTTGAAAAATAATAAAAGAATGCTACATTACAAAGGAGGAATGAGTGTCATGAAAAGCAAACAGGTTCCAAGTGCATGGCACACACTAATGCTCAGGGCAAGGAGAAATGTGCAAGATAAGGACACTCGAGGAAAACTCCTCCATGGGTCAAGGTGTCAGATCACAAAGGAAAGAAGTGTTGCAAGGATTTCGTATAAGGAAGGCTTCAAAGGTTTAGTTGGGAGCAACATGGAGCCGAAATTAGGTCAAAGACGCAAAGATGAGACATGCAATGCGACTAAGCATGACACAGTGAGACCCCTTCTATGTAATTTTTTATGAGCCCAAAGAATTTAAGATCGATAGTTTTTCACATTTAGAGAGTCTGAAAAAGCACAAAAGAAGACTCCATGGAGTACCTTTTTTGGATTTAGTCTAGTAGGTTTGAAAAAGGGTTAAACTTTCACTGAAAAGACATATGTTCAAAACCATTTTAACTAGTGTGACAAAGACAAGATCACCTGACAATCTTTTCAATTATAAGGAGTCTGAAAAGAGCTTAACTATGGAATCACACCCTTTTTCTGAGTTTTGTCTCCTTAGCCTGAAAAAGTATAAAAGTAACTGAGGAGAACTCTCTCGACGAGACGAATCTCTCGAGGCGTACCTTTTTTCGCTATAATCTACAAGCTAGAAAAAGGGTTAAACTCGTGCCAGTAGATGTTCTTCTAGAACAATTTAACGAGTGTGAAGGAACAAGGTCACTCAACGATCTTTTCAATTTTAGGGAGTCTGAAAAGAGCTTAAGTATGGGCTCCAGGGGAGATCCTTTTTCGAAAGTAATATCCAAGGCCTGAAAAAGGTGCTAATCCAAAAACAAAGAAAATGTTCCTTTTTCAAAGATTTAGTCCCTTAGGCTCGAAAAAGGGTTAAACTTACGCCTGAGAATACTCTTCTAGTAAACCAAGGTTCCTATATCATAGATTTATTCATAAAAATAGCCATCCAAACCGAAAAATAGGTAAACTACCGCCGAACAAATGTGCCTTCAAATTTGAGTTTGGTGAGAGTGAAGGCAAAAAAGATCGCTCAATAATATTTTCATTTTTAGAGAGTCTAAAAGGGGCTTAAAGAAGACTCCAAGGGGCTACTTTTTCAAGTAATCTAGATGATATCAAAAGGAATATATACAGTCTCGTTGGATGTTTCTTTCGAATTTCAAAGCAAGCTTGGAAGACAACAAAGCATGCTCATTAGGGAGTCCCGAGGGTAAGGCCTAGGATGATGATGAACAAAATAATGAGGCTTCATTATGTAATCATGAAAAGACTAACAAGGACTCCCAATACTATATTCATAAATGATAGCATGGATGCCAAAAATGTAGAAAAGGATCTACCTAGGGAATTCATGTAAAGGTAGGCTCTATCACCTAATTACGACACATCTAAAGAAACAATGAAGGTTTCGTGTCGCACTTCGGTGTGGTCGATCCTATGAAAAAGAAAAAAATACAACGAGATGCAGAAACTGGGAATGAAATCCTAACTTACATGCAAAATTTGGAAAAAATGACTTTTACGAAAGGATGCGAAAAAATGTAACCAATCGCCAAAAAATTACCAAACTGAAAGGAGGAAAGTATCGAAAGGACCAATAGAAAACTCAAAAGTGAATTCGAATAACCACCAAGCTAGGAAAAAGTGATAAAGGGGACCAAAAAGGGGCAAAAAGGGCCAAAAACGTATATAAATAGAAGTGGGCATCTCATTTTTACAATTGCAAATTGAAAATCAACCAAAAGGTAAAAAAAAAACCTTTTCTAAAAGAGTGGATTCTGGGAGCTTTAGTGGATGAAACAACCTTCTATTTGGACCAAGTACAAAACACCCATGCTTTCATTTATATTATTCCTTTATCATTTAATTTTAAGTTTGGAGGGGGCACACTCTTATAAAAAGAGCGACAATGCATGTACATGGGTTGTCCAAGGCCAACTCGCATATGTACTCGGGTAGAATACCAAACAACCCACGTACATACATGACTGTGTAAAACACAGCCCACCCACGTACACCATATTTTACCTTTAAAAAATAAAAAGAAAGCATTAATCCCTCTCTACTTTTGTCATGTAACAGTATGTATATTCACTGGAGAGAGAGAGAGAGAGAGAGAGAGAGAGAGAGAATGAGGAGCTCAACGTCTTGGTCGAGGAGGATCCTATGGCCATTGCTACACTGAAACAATGCGGATTATGGAATTTCTTCCAGTTTCCATATATGAGGTCACAACTGAGGCTGCTCAATGCTCTCGTGGAGTATTGGCATCTCTATGTTGTGACTTTCCTAGCCACCAATAGGCTGGGTAACATCTCTCCGCAAACATTCTTCTTTCTCTGATATGAATTTGTAATGGCCCTGACCATCAACCTCTATCGGGTAACACTACCTCATAAAACTATCATGCTCAAATATACATATATACATATATACATACATATATACATATATACATACATA